>JAAOAJ010000092.1:0-208932 GCA_013781345.1 Fusarium coicis | reverse complement strand
TATTATTATTATTACTATTAGGGGCATTATTAGGCATTTAGAGATTATTATAGCTAAGGGTTAGCCTTATAGCCTTATATAGATTAATTAAAACTATATATTTATTTTAAATAAATAGTAAAATAAGTAGATAGTAGAAAAGTAGTTAAAAAGTTACTTTTTTAGTTCAATTTCTTACTAACCTTTCCCTCTTAAGTTTATAGTAAAATAGATATATTATATAAATAATAGCTAGATTGAAAATCGCTTAAATATATAATTGAATACTAAAATCGTCTAATTTAGGAATAGCTCCCTGTTAAGATTTTACGGATCGTATCGAGTGTGCCCGAACGTATCAAATGGATCAGGGCCTTAGCGATACAACGTAACGTAACGGTCAAGTGTCTCTCGTCCAAGACACCAAAAGCTGAGACAAGCCCACGACTCAGCCGCACCCGAGAGCGAATATTCAGTGGCTAAACAACGCGCGTTAGAGGGAATCGGTCCCCGCGGATTTGGACAGCTTCAATTCATTCGCCGTTGCTGTATTCGTAAATCGTGGCGGTACCTGCACCTACTGTAGGCGCGCGCGTTGATCGTACAGGGTTCGGGAATACAGCGGCGACTTGCAAGGAGTGTTTCATGACAAGACAGGTTAAGAACGGGACAAAGTCGCAAGGCTAACACAACAGCCTGAGGATCAGCTCTTTATCAAGAATACGGTGAGGGCTCCGTAGCAATGGACAACTTATACGCAAGACCCTATGAAGAGCTGCGGCTCGTAATCTTGGTGATAGCGCTTTAACAAACTTGACTCGTACTCCGTCAGGCATTTGCTAGTCTACAATCTTCAAGCCCAACCTCTTACGCC
The DNA here is from genome assembly GCA_013781345.1 of Fusarium coicis. Taxonomy (NCBI): domain Eukaryota; kingdom Fungi; phylum Ascomycota; class Sordariomycetes; order Hypocreales; family Nectriaceae; genus Fusarium; species Fusarium coicis. The sequence continues at coordinate 208,079 of JAAOAJ010000092.1, read as the reverse complement.
AAGGGGACCCTTCATGCAGGAGTGAAGCTCAGCCATGGAGGACGCGCAATTGCCAAGCGCTGGACCCCTGCAACGTCAATTCGCAGTGGAGGCACCAAGACCCTTAGCTGAGAAGGGCTCGGAGACTGCAATTTAACATTTTAGAGTGAAGAGGGAGAGGCTGTCTAGGCTGTCAAAACCCAATATCATTTGCCGACTCGTAACGGAACGTGCCGGCATAACCGTCCCTAACTAACTTAGGAGTTAGTGCAACAAGCAGTGTAAGAGTTAGTGAGTGTCAGTGAGTAAAGTGCCTGTTCAAGGTGCCAAGACTGCTGTACGGTTAAATCGGCCTTGGTGCGCTGGATTCCCGTTATTACGCCAAGGTCACAGTAAAGGGCCAAGAAGGATACAGATCATCTGGCGTCTCGTCTCGTCTGCGGCTGCGCCCCCTGTGACCCTTTCCATCCCGCTCCAGATGGAAGACAAAACACATGGACCTAATAATATAACTTGACGCTCTACTCCTCCCGTCTCCAACTCTGCCATCCCATCTTACACGTTCACAAATCCCATAAACCGCATCTGTCATAATGTCTGCTCCTTACGATCCCAGCCAACAAGGGTAAGCTCCCAGTCATAAGAATATGAAGAAAGTGAAAGCTAACGTTTGGACAGCTACGGCTACCCTCCTCCGCAGGGCCAGTATGCCCCCCAACCCTATCCCCCTCAGCCTGTAAGTTCATGAAGCTCAAGGGGAAGATCACCATTTTCTGATAATACGCAGATGCAGTACCAGCAAGCCCCTCCACCACCACAGCAAGAAGAGAAGAGCCACGGCTGTCTATACACATGGTAAGTCTCTTTCACTCTCCTACACTATCAGTCATGCTAATAAATCACAGTCTCGCTACACTCTGCTGCTGCTGGCTCTGCGGCGAGACCTGCGAGTGTTGTCTTGAGTGCTTCGACTGCTGCTGTTAATCCCACCACCAACAAACAACAACATCATAGCTTAATTCACGGATTCCAGCGTTGCATTTGTTCCAGAGCTCGGGGGAAAAGAAACGCATTCTCTTTTTTTTTTCTTTTGTCAGCATGTTTTATCTCTAGCTACCCATCATCATACGATAGTGTCAGTCAGCTACCAAATACCACCACCACATGCAATGATAGCCTGTTTTCACGTGTCTGTTTAATTGGGTGGGGTTCCTACTCTGCAGCTCTGACAATTGACGTTTGTTATGCACTGAAAGTACCTGTTTCGTATTAGCAGAGTGAAGTCTGAAGGTGAAATGTGATTACTCTTGGCTTTGCTCGTCTTTGATCTTTGTGCAGTCGCACTCAGCGGGACATGATGTTGGCTTTGGCTTTATCGTCGATGAAGCAGTCAGATTTGGCTCTCTGCATGGTCTGCATGCTGCGTTGGTCAAGCATTGTGCGTATCTGAGCGCGTCAGCAATGAAACCCGATTGGTATCATCTACTTACTCATCGCTGTTCTTATCTTTTATCCTTGTGCAATCACACTCAACTGGACATTTTGCTGGATTGCCTGTTGTAGGCGTCGGTTCATTGACGACGATTATCCTGACCAGGCCTGTTGAGATCGTCTCGGTGTAAGTGCCCGCCGGCATTGTTCTGTAATCTGTCTCAGGACTCATCACTCCGAGCATGTCGGTAGGTACACCATGATTGTCCCTTGGTATATTCGCATGGAGCGGCTCTTCATCTGGTCGCGGGATACCTTCTGCGACGCCCAAAAGCATCAGTACGCCAAGCCCTTGGAGAGACAGCATGGTTCAAGCAGTATCTCAATAAGTAGTTGTGTGAGTATGATCATGCGAATCTCAAAGTCCCAGCGGTCTGGTCCTGGGTTTATGTAGTCACCCTTCCCAATCACTTGATCTCACACAAACGACCGTTGCTTTTGATCACACTCTACACACGATTCTGCGCAACGGACCTTCTTTTATGGTAGATAGCGGTGCTTCGCCGGATCTGGTAGAGTTGCTTGGTCGCTGGGCAACCTCAACGGCTGTATCACCACGGTGTTGATGCTACCGGCGTGGTAGACCACGCGCAATAGTCTTTTACATCATGGCACTACTATGATTTGGTTCGTGTCAGCTGAAAGATGTGAATAAGTATTTGTGATGGTGATATTGTGTTTGTATACTTCATGGTATTGGTAAGCAAGGGAAGTTCATGATCATGGGCGTGCTCAGAAGCATCTCGACACTCTCTGCATCGTGGAGAACTCAGAGCCTCATACATATTGTGTATATTCACCATAGCAAACATCAAATGCCACCTTTGAAGACGGGGTCTCATGCTCAGAGCCTCAAACAGCAGCCATATTCACTTCAGCCTCAACCCCAAGACTTCACCACATCAACACCCTTCCGTCTATCGTACAACCTCGCCGCGCGGCCCTGATCTCTGTTCAACACCGTTACCATCAGTACCACGCCCATCAGTACCACGCCCATCACCACACCTTATACAACAACCCTAATCCTATTCCAGCCCTGCGCTTCGCAATATCTACTCAACTCAGCTCCCCATCGCGAAAATGTCTCGGCCCAACACCGTTACAAACCACCATAATTCACCGAGTGGCAATCCCAAGCGAAACAAAAAAACATACCGCTTTGTATTCTATAAGAAAATTTTCACTACCCAAACCTCGTTTATCCAAATACTCTTTTTTACTTCTTCTTATCACTGACATTTTGTTTCCGTCGCAGCACAAAATCCTTCATCCGTGACACGCCCCTCCAAAACGGCCCGTCCACATCTACACCATAAGCCTCCATCACAGAGAGCACGGCGTACGACTGCATCCACACCAGCACGCAGAAGTCAAAGATGTGCACGAACCACCAGAAGTGCTGGCTTCCCAGCGGACACGTGGCGTACTCATACTTCCACTCCCAGGACTCCTGGTCGAACCAGAGACTCAGCAGACCGGCGTTTCCGCCAAAGTCGCCCATCATGCTGCGGACTGTGATCTCGCGTCGGCCCGGTATGCCATCGGTGCCTGGGATCTTGAGATCCTGTGCGTCGGACCAGGTTTTCACCTCCCACTGACGCTGGGAGGGGTCTGTGCCGTTTGTCTGGTTGATGTAGTGGTACGTGTCGCAGCCGGCGTGATCGTGGCCGTTGAGCATTAGACCTGCGCGGCCGTAGCCACCGCCTGGGGCTGTCCTCTTTGAGCTCATGCCCCAGATTCCTTCCAGGAAACCCCGACTGGCGTCAGAGCTGAGCTGGTTTTGCTCCTTGAGACCCCCGCCGTCTGCTGCGGTATGGAAGTCGAAGAAAGGAGCGTCAACACAAATACCTGCCGGCTTATACATTGGGATATGCGTGAGGATCAGAGTAAACTGACCCTCGTATTGAACAGAACCTGCGGTCGAAATGACGTTGTTGATGAAGCCGTATGTCGCATCCTGTAAAGGAAGAGACTTCGCCGGTGTATCAAGGTTCATATCGTTGACAGCAACGATGCGAAGCTCGGGGATGACTCGTTTCGACTCGGGGTTCGAATCAGAGTACATCGTAGCTATCACCTCGGGATCTGTAATGGGCAGCTCGAACCGCAGCTCATAGTTCGCCTTTCCAAAAACTCGTTCAAAGCGCTCCAATCGCTCCTCGGTCAAATCTCCAGCGTATCCAATATCGTGGTTTCCTGCCACGTTGAGCATTCTCTTTTTCCAAAGCTTTGCTTCATCGCTACCATCCAAAACACCGGAAATATTGTAATCGTTGCTCGGGTTTTGCGCCAACTCGTCGGACAATCTCTCAGTTCCCTTGAACACGCGGTTCCAGAATCGTCGGCCTCGCTTCTCAAACTCCTTGTCGTCGATCCATTGACTACCGACAAGATCGCCCAGGACCGAAACATGGGTAGGATTGGACCACCAATTTACTTGGCGGTAGATATGCGCCAGGTAGAAATCGTTGCCCCAAAGATCAAACCTCTTGCGCTGCGACATGAGGTAGTAGGGGAGATCCTCCATGATGATATCGACAATATCGTGTATTATCTTTCGCACTCGCTCGCGGAAGCACCAGTGACTTGTCTGGAACGTGATATGTTTGAAAACACTCTGCACATGGGGGAAAGTGCCCAGGTAGTTTGTAATGATCGAGGTATCGCCTTCTAGCTGAGGATCTCCCAGCGCCAGGAGTCGGAAAGGCGCAAGCTTAGCATGATCGTCCGCTGTCGGCTTCGAAGGCCAGTGAAACTTCTTGGTCAAGTCATAAGCCTCTTGACTATCTCTCGACTCGACGGGGAATGCGCATCCCTGGACGATGGGAAAGATGTAGAGGTAGATTGTGAATGCTATCGAAAGCGGCACCAGTAGGCCCAGGCCATGGCGGAGAAAAGCCACGACTTTCATGTAGTCAACCTCATGCGCAAGCCACGTCGGTGATGTTTCTGGAGAGGCCAACGAGGCGTTGTTGGGAGCGGCGCAACAGTGTTGGTCGTGGAAAGGAGAGTTGGTGTTGGTCCCTGGTTTAAGGTACCGTAACCCTGGACAATTGACGACACGTGAAGTTTAAATGGCTTAGTCATGCTACTTGGACCCCTTTTTCAGGGAGAGCGACGCCGCATCATTGATTCAGCGAGTCATGTAGGACGGAATTGAAACAAAGGCGAGTTTCTCTATTCTTAAAAATATGCTTGATTTTGTTAATTGGCTGTCTCTGCTCTGGCGTCGTGATATTTCAATCAATGCGACCCAGAGGTTTTGGCCTGCAATGCTACCTACCATGATGATCTTTACCCAAGCTCAGCTCATCCTTGTTGGTCGTCATGTGAAGCGTTCGATTGGGTATCTACTTTAATATTCCTTTTCAAAATTTCTCGGTAGTTCCGTAGGCCCAGAGAGGCATCGTACAACTATGTTTCTTCGATAAGAGCCCATGGTGTCGTCCTCAGGCTTGTTCTCGACGATAACCTCGTATCGTGGGTGTATTGTATCCTCATTATCAAGGGGAAACAGTATGGCGTCGCAGAAACGTATCTGAAATCAGATGAATTCCAAGATTCGTCTCTGGATTATTCCTCGTAAAGCTCCTCGTCCTCCTTTGGCCACTCCACCTCAAACTCGGGCTTATCACCCTCGTCATCCAGCACCGCAAACGCAAGAAGACTATTATTCTTCAGTCCCAATGCTGTCGGTGTCTTCTCTCCATCACCCGTCTTGAGTTTGACCCATCCGCTCGAGGGGTCATTCGGCGTCTTCAATGCGCCAAACGCAAGGATCGAGTCTGCATCATATGTAGTCTTCTCGGAAGATTCAAATGACTTAGTAAGCCCATCGGGGTATCGTTCGATCAGAACATTGAGGAGCTCAGTGGCGGCACTGGAGAAGGGGGCGAGGGCGTCGATAAAGAGGTAGATGGTATGGATGCCGTGCTTGAAGCGCACCGAGATGTTTGCGTCATCGACGTCAGTCTGAGGTATCATTAGCATTGAAGCGCATCATAGGAGGGTGATATGTGTAGTACCATTGTGTCGATCTTGATACGAATGTTTGGGGAAGACGTCAGGGTTCAAAGCTGCCTCGCTTTGTGCTTCATGAGGGGCATTGAGATTCAGATTGGCGGGGGCCGACCGCGGCGCAGCTCAGCGCGACATCACGTGAGAGCGCGTAGATGGAGGACACAGGCAGGATTTGAACGCTGTCACTGCATTAAGATGTATGGGTATCCTGGCTTAATATGGAGGGAAGAAACGCTGTCCTATAAGAACTAAACTATCGATACGTCATCTTGAAGGATTTGTGACAGCTCAGCAGCAAGATCCAGGAACGAGAGCAAGGCATGGAGTGAAGCCGAATGCTACCCTGGAACATGCACTGGAAATGCCCGGATGTCAAAAGAATCATCTAACCGACCATGGGGCGTACGCTGCCATTGACCGAGGAAACAAGTAACTGAAATTCAATCCTAGCCGACTCCGTGAAAAAGAACTTGGAGTATTGAAACTGGCCATTTGAATTTCCAAACATTTTAAATAGGTGGAAACAGTTACATTTCGAGCTTCATGTGAGCGAAGATAGACCGTGCGTGAATACTGTACTAATGCAGGAGCGCACTGTCCATCATGAGATGAGCCTCAAGTTCGCATCAGGCAAGCATCGAAGCGAAGTCGTTTCAATTACATATTCAAATCTCACGTTCCAAGAACGTATCTCTATCGGGCCTTCGCCTGTCATCTTTTTATTACCAACTCCAACCTCAAGGGCAACCCCTCTTCTTCATTACCGACTCCAAGCGGCGCCAAAAAAGCAGCATCCACCGCCGGGATTGCAAACTCCGGCTGGTCTTTCGTTCTCCGCATCCCACCACCGAGACGAGACTCCACTAGCCGCAGAGCCTCGCGACAATCTCGGCCTTCTCTGAAAACAGGAGCAACAGCCTAGAAACAAGATATTCCCAGTCCAGTCTTCACCACAATGGCTGCTGCTCCGTCGCCGCCGTCACCCCGGCCCGACGCACCAATGCCCATGCCCTCAGATCTAACATTCCCCCAGGACACGAACCCGCGCCTGTCCATCGCGACGCCAGTGCGGCTCATGCTGGGAACAATCTCGTCAGCAGTCGTGGGCTTCTCGCTCGGTGCGACGCAGGGCGGACAGATGGCGCAGCTGCGGTTCCGGGCGGAGCATGCGCACAAGATGCCCGACACGACGACAGGGTGGTACTTCTACCACAAGAGCAAGAATTACCACGCCATGCAGGGCGGCATACGAGAGGGCTTCCGCATGGGTCTCAAGACGGGCTTCTGGAGCTTCCTGGCCTTGTCGCTTGAGAGCACGGTCGATCGATATCGCGGGGCGAGCGACATGTTTTCTACGACGATAGCTACGCTTACAGTCGCCGGCGCGTTTTCTCTTTGGCGTAAGTGGTCAATCCTTTTCCTTCTCTCTCTTTAGGTTATCTGTTTAGACCTCGGCTTGACTAAGGGAAACGGTATTGCGCAAAACCCCATATGGGGAATGCATGGCGTTTTGGGAGCTTTGATGATGGAAAGCGACGGGTAGATATTGCAAGCATTGCATGATGTGGAGCAAGGTTTTTTACTTTTACATTACTTTTGCTTTGCTTTGCTTTGCAGGCGGCAGAAAGAGATGAGCTAACAAGCGCCGATATTCGGCGTGTGCATCTAGATCGCCTGTCACTCACAACCGCCGCCCGGACCGCGCGATATGGGTTATTGTTTGGTCTTGCGTACGGTGGGATTCAAGATGTGCTTGGCTTAGCCCGAGGCAGACCGATCGGGTATGTCGAGTTCTTGCGAGGTCGGAGGCCAAAGACAAGGCAAGAAGATGATGCTCGTCCAGCATTGTGAGGTAATTGGGTTCTTCTATGTACAATATATAAAATGTAGATATATCGCGATTTGGTCAATGGTTGATAACTTAACTTATCGCACTGACCAAAGACCAGCACAAGGGAATAAACATCCATTGGCGTATGGAAGATCAATTTAGAGATAAAAAATATGCTAGTGTCGTTTGTTATCGGGGCCCTCCGAGTTTAGGACTCTCTAGGTAAACGCCTCTCCCGTAGACCAGCCCAGGGCCAGCGGCTTTGGTCGGTCATTTATGGAGACATCATCGATAAGCAAACGCTGCAGAAGGCTTCTAGCGAGATCGAACATTTTTCTCTCTCTCGGCCATTGAGATACGGTAGCAGAGCCCCATTCGTCATTCTGTAGAAGGATTGGGTGTCGGCATATCTTATCCATATCGCCTTATCTACATAAAGTACCGAACAGCATACGACACATCATCGTCAGCCCCCTTGCACATCATTGACCAACAATGGAAGTTGGCTGTGAAAGTTAGAGACACGGACACATCGTCATCAAAACAAGTCACAAGACGTCCCAGGTCTCAGCACAAGCCAACCCAACACTGACTGTCAATCTCAAAGGAGTTAAGAGAATGCTGGTGCTGAATCTCCAAGGTTTCCCCACAATGCCCTGTGCTTGCTAGCTTTGCCAGTGTCACCAATTACATAACACGTATTTACTGGGATCGCGGCCTGTTGCGGCAATCACTGAATCCAAAACCAAATCCCCAGCTTCAACTAATCTCCCCAATTATTGTGGACTTGCACCCCCCACGCCCCTCAACGGCTACATTCGGCCATCATGGTGATGCTGAAGCTAAAATGAGCCACGTGACGGCTGATAAGCTCCGTACAGCTGGGTCCCTTTTCTTTTTTTCCCTTCGCCTGCAGTCCATTCTGATAGTCACGGGCCGGTCTGGCTCGGCCTCTGCGGAGGACCGGGGGGCATAGCGTAAACATGACCATGAATGACTAGCTCAACTGGAGCAAGCTGGAGATCAATGGCAAAGAATTTGTTCTTTTTCTGCTGTGGAATGGGGGAAGGCTAGACAAACAGGGCAAGGGAGATATGGATTATCATTATCGGGCTGGAGATAGCGCCACCTCCCTCACACGCCCCAGCCCAGGCACAGACCAGAGTCACCAAGCACCGCACTCAACCGACACTGATAGTCACTGCCCTGAGATAGATATATTAAGCTCTCTGCCACCCGTTTGCCCATTCCACAAACCCAACCAGATAGACCCTAATTTGACTTATCTTGCATCATCGCTCCGTAAACCTAACACCAACATCAACACAATCACCATCTGGATCCCTCCATACTGATCCAGCATCTCCATCCAAGTACCAACCTGGGAACCTCAACTCAACACCACACACACATCTCATATAATGAGCTCGGCCCTTCGGCGAGGGACTGCCCAGCCCCTTCGCTGGGCGACTGCTTCCAACGCCATCACCATCAACACACTCCGACCATGCCTCACCATCACAAAGACCAACATGGTCGCCCGCCGTCACATCCACTCCTCTGAGCGACGCACAAACACCATCATCGAGCAGCAGCAGATCCCTGATCCTCTTCCTCCCATCGCTCCCAGCAAGGCACCTCTCTCGGTTCTTCCTCTCATCATGATTCTCCGATCTCTCGCCACCATGACCGTCTCCTCCTCGCCTCTGCTCCTACCTCCCTCTCTGCACGTCATGGGTATTCTGGCCAACACCACCAACCCTCTGCTCAACCCCGACAAGAACCCGCTTCTGCGATATTTCCTCAAGAAGACCTTTTACGCTCAGTTCTGCGCAGGCGAGAAGTCACCCGAGATCAAGAAGACTATTGATGGACTCAAGAACATTGGTTTCACTGGTGTTATTCTGAACTACGCCAAGGAGGTTGTCCTCACCAAGGATGAGGGCGAGGGTCTCAAGAACGGTGCCATGGAGACCGACGAGTGCATCCAGAACGAGATTCTTCCCTGGGCCCGAGGCACCCTCGAGACTGTCCGACTTGCTGAGCCTGGTGACTTTGTCGCCCTCAAGTTTACTGGCGCCGGAAGCATCGCTCTCTACCAGCTCAAGGACCGTCTTCCTCCCAGCCCCGCCATGTACAAGGCTATCGACTCAATCTGCCAGCTTGCCCATGAGCGAGGCGTCCGCCTCCTCTTCGACGCCGAGCAGGACATGCTCCAGGACGGCATTGATGACTGGACTCTCGAGTTCACCCGCAAGTACAACAAGGGACTTGGCGAGGCTGTCATCTTTGGTACCTACCAAGCCTACAAGAAGAAGTGTCCTGAGGTTCTGTCCAACCACCTGAAGCTCGCTCAAGTCGAGAACTTTGCTCTCGGTGTCAAGCTTGTCCGTGGCGCTTATCTCAACTCCGACCCCCGCGAGCTCTTCCATGACACCAAAGAGGAGACCGATGCCTGCTTCGACTCCCTCGCTGCCAGCGTCCTCACCCGCGAGTGGAACATTGACGTCAAGGGTTCCGGCAAGTACCCCGCTGCTAGCCTTGTCGTCGCCTCCCACAACGCTGAGTCTGTGCGACGAAGCCGTGCCATCATGGAGGCCGGCCGAGCCAAGTCCGACATTGCTTTTGCTCAACTCCAGGGCATGGCTGACGAGGTCAGCTGCGAGCTCGTCGAGGCTGGCCAGTCTGACAAGACCAAGAGTCTCCCCGCCTACAAGTACCTCGTCTGGGGAACCACTGGCGAGTGCATGAAGTACCTCCTGCGACGCGCACATGAGAACAAGGACGCCGTTCAACGAACCAGGGGCAGCCGGGATGCTCTCTGGGCCGAGCTTGTCCGACGATGCAAGAGCGCCGTCGGCTTGGCTTAAAGAAGTAAAAAAGAACAAAAACTAAAAAAGGGACGAGGGAAGAGAAAAGAACTTGATATCAATGTCTTTATGTTTCTTTTGTTTTGCATCATGGGTAGCGATCAGGAGTCCAGGGCGTCTAGCATCTCAATATCCGAGATAGATCAAGCATAGATGAAGAAATGACTTACGTTTTAGTCTTTAACGATGATTATATGATTGACTGTGAAGCTTTTGACTTGTATTGTGCTTCAGACGCCCCTTAGAGCCATTGCGCCAATGACGAGTGACTCCATCTCCTTCTGTTTGACTTTTTCATCTTTAATATCGTCCAACCACTTGAGTCCATTCAACTTGTAGTACTTGCGCACCTTTGGTACGTCAGTGATAGTGGAGATTTGGTCATCTGTGATGGATAAAGCCTCTCCCTCAACATTGGTCTTGAGATGCTCCCAGATCTGGTCATGTGTCAAGGGCTCAGCACCATCCTCTCCAGGGAATGTAACCTTGACAACGATGAGGTCCTTCGTAGAAGGAGAGATACCATATCGACGGTAAGCATCAGCAATCTGAGCATGGACTGTCAGCCTCAAACGAAGACATGTCGAAACAAGGGGTCACATTACGTTATTAGAAGAACTCATTGCACAGACAATCTCGGAGTGAACGTTTGGAGTCCTGAGAGCACCATTCACAGCCGTCGACGTAGCCTTGAAGACAGCGGATAATAATTGAAGCCGCGAGACAACCTGGTGATGATGGTCCGTATTAATGGAAAATGCCCTATACCCAAGTCGGGTACTCCGCGGCGGAACTCACCACTGAGGCATCGATGAAGGCGTACTCGAACTGGGGGTTCCGAGCAAGCAGCTGCTGGTGCAAAAAGGCCGAATTCTGTACGTCACGGAACAGGGCAACGTAGACCTTGTGCGAGTTTGGCAGGTGTTCGAGAGAGACTATTTCGAGAGCCATTGTTGCTTTTGCTTTTGCTTTGCTCTGCTGACCAGGGCCTGGAAGCCGATAGAGCCGTTGTAGTTGGCTTGGCGGTGAGCTCTTGGCAGTTTGGATCTAGGAAGGCAGCACAAAATTTCGCTTAAGGAGAATCTGCTGATTTTCGTAACTTAATTTTCTCTTAGGGATAAGGTAGTGCGTAACGTTGTGGTGGTGGTTTGAGCAGTTTCGATCTTGGGTTTAGTTGAGTGTGGAGGGGTAAAAAAGAGTGAGATCTAGGGATGGGCTGTGCAATTGGTAGCCCGCGGACAGCGGGGCACATCAAGACACTGAAGTCATGGAAGGGTCGTCACATGTTTGCTATACTGTGTTCGTACTGTATATTCAATCTCATGCGAGCCTGTCTTTGACACTACGATAACTCAATTTTGATGCTGTAACACGTCACGAAGTGAGGAGAAGCCCGACCTCAGTATTCCACATACAGAGTTATGTTGGGATAATATCTGTGACCATTCATCAATTCCAATGGCTAAACGTTTTCCACGTTATTCAGTAACAAAGTCAAGACTCAGTCGCCTCATCCGTTTTACCCACGTTGTTCAAATGATCGTGGCCATCTCCCACCGTTGAGTTCTCGTAATGTCTCCGATACAAGGCCGGCGCCACCATCATCAAGGTTGGCAGACATATGCCGTCCGTAGCAGGAATGGGATCGTAACATCTTGGCTGCTCCAACCTGAGAGGCTTACAGACAGTGAAGGCTGAAAGCATCGAACCTGATCAGCAAGGCACCGATATAACCAGGAACTCAATCAAAAGAACCACTAAGATTGTTTAGACAGGTCTGGCCTGGCTTGGTCTTGGCTCTTCGGTACCGGCAGCAGGGTTGCATTTCATCAATGGTTTCATTCGTCTAGACAGGTTGCATGCAAATCATAATGATACGAGTTTCCCAGGAGCTGACTTTGCCCAGACTTGGTGTTTCCTCTAGGCTCCGCTCATCAGCTCGTTTTCCTTTCACACTTTGCCCTCGGTGACGAATCGTCATGGTCGAATTGCTTACGGTACCGCCGAGGTCGACCTTGTCTCTTTCAGCCACAGCATCATTGCGCTTGTACGGCATCTTCTCCCAAGAAATCGGGTGGCTTGCCCAGAAAAAGACCACGGTCTAGACGACCACGGTGGAGTCGTCTCCCCTTGCAGCGCCTCGTTGGCTGGCTCTCTAGTTCCTGTGAGAAACTCTGGCCTGGCCCTGTGAGTGTAGATCCGATGTCATACTCTGGGCTACGGAGAATTCATCCAACACTCACGTTGTCATGGCTGCCCTCTCCCAGTCTACCGGTATTCTTCTAGAAGGACTCTCCGTTCCTCAAGCGCTGACGATTTCTCGTCTCCGGTTGAGTTATCTTCCATGTTTGATAGAGAGAACCTGTCTGTGCTTTTCCTCAGCGAGATACGGGCCTCCCGTGCAAAGAGAGGTTGACGATGGGAATAATTCTGTTGAACGCCAACTCCGGGACAGATCTTTTAGTACTGTAAGGTTGGTAAGGTTGGTGTAGGTATCTATTTTAACTCGCCAAGCTAAGATGTGAACTAAGGCAGGATGGATGGTTACAACCTCAAGAAATCCACCAGCTCTCTCTGCTTATAAGACCTCGACGTTCACCAGCCTTATCCCTGCTTGATCCATCATACAATAACTGTGCATACTTTACCATATATAAGCGATTGCCTTGATTGTTCAAGTTCTTCAAAATACACACACAGAAGAACAGGAGATTTTCTACAGCCACTTAGAGTCTAGACCATTTCTTCTCGCAGATCACAAGCAAATCATCTCATCTGTCCCCTCCCTCCCTCTCCTCTCGTCCCGGCTCATATCCAGCTCCGCTCCTCGTCAGTCTTCACGTCACATACGTCCACTGGGGTTCGTCGAGGCCTACATCTGCGCCTCCACCCAGTGTCGAGTCCCCCCATACCCGGAAGGCCGCTAATGCACAGCGCATTCCCCGCTAAGCCCATCCCCTGTACAGTGTCATTCTCAGTGCCGGCAGCACCAGCGGCACCCCAAGGACCAGCCCCAAGCCCAAGCTCGAGGCCTCGTTCCCAGACCAGTATGATGGAGGCCATATCCCAGCGCAACCTGAATTCCTCCATCGCCAACTTTTCAACTCCCACGTCGCTGTCGTTGACGTCGCAGCCAGGCCCAGGTCCCCTCTACTGGCCCTTCGACGCCCGATCTTACCCTGCCCTCGCCTGGGCTCCTGACACATTCGCCTACAGTTGCAATCCTCCCTACGCCGCTGTAAAGGCCACTGGGCGCCGCCCGCGCCAGCCTGCCGCGATATCTCGTTGCACGGCCAGGACAAAGGCCAGCACCGCCTCCTGCACGAGCGCCAGCAACAAGAGCGCTTCGTCTTCCGCTACTTCTTCCGCCAGATCTTCACCTGCTTCGTCGAGAGGCATCTCCCCGCGCATCAAGTCCAAGATGCCAGGACGACCTCCCAAGCGGGCTGCTAGCAATGGCGAAGATGATGGCACCATTCAAGCTCCCGGAAAAGTCAAGCTTCCCAGGCTAGAACGTGGCCCAGACGACTTCTCCAGCGTGGTCAAGAACAGACTACAGTCTTATACACGCACTGGTCAAGCTTGCGACAGATGCAAGGTATGTCATAAATAAATCTCGGGTCATGCTCTCACAACATGCTAACCGCGCGAAAATTACAGGTTCGAAAGATCCGATGCGATGCACTTCCAGAAGGCTGCTCCCACTGCACCAACCAAAACCTTGAATGCTATGTCACGGATCGCGTGACAGGGCGCACAGAGCGAAGAGGATACATGCAGGAGCTGGAGAGGGAAAAGAGCGACATGCTCTCCCATATCCGCGATCTTGAGAAGCTCCTCGACAACAAGGGCGTCGAAGTCAAGCCCTGGGAGTGGTCACCTTATGGACGGTGCCCCTCCGACTCAAACTTTGATGATCTGGGCAACCCAATTCCTGACCCCAAGACTGGCGAAACATGGTCTCAAGTCGGCAGCGCATTGTTCAAGGACTCTGGATCAGCCCCCAGCCTGTCTCCCAGCTTCCCTCGCACATTAGAGTCCCGCGCCCATGAGAACCATCTTGGTGTTGGAATGGACAGTGCTCCTCTCAGTTCAATCGGGGGTACGCGACTGTCGATTCTAGGGATGACGGTCGACCTCGCGGCCTTTGAGCCACCAGATGTGGAGGAGCCTCCAGTCGATGGCAAGGTGGCGCCGTCGTACAACATGTCCCCGCAATCTTTCCTCCAATCCATCATGAGAGTCAACCCTCCGATGGAGGCTGAGATGCCTTCTCGAGAAGATGCCTTCACCTGGGCCGAATGGTACTTCATGACCTTCTCCGCTTTCCTTCCAGTCCTCCACAAGCCTTCTTTCATGCGATTGGTAAGTTTGTCTCACCATATTCTAAGCTTAATCACTAACAGCCATACAGTTGACTCACATGTACGATGAACCTAATTTTGAGCCTTCAGTGGCGGAGCTTGTTACCGTGCACATGGTTTTCGCCATCATTTGCTTCCAGTATGGCACAAGAAACTGGCAGCAGGTTGACCAGCGCGCTCAAATGAATGGGCGATCTAACAGTCATTACCATTTCGCCCTCAGCAAGTTCTTTGAGCTGACATGCACACGAGACCTGGCTTCGGTCCAGGCCATGGCAATGGTCGTCAAGCATACCAGAGCTTTCCCCAAGCCCGGTGTTGTTTCAATCGTGGCCAACCTTGCTCTTCAACGCGCACTCGAATTGAATCTACACCGAGAGTCAAGAAAACCAGGCGAGCCCAACAATCTCCAGCATGAGCTTCGCAAGAGAGCTTTCTGGGTCATCATGACTGTCTACATCGCTGTAACTGGGCGTCGTGGCCGGCCGATGCCTATCACCGTTGAGGAATTCGACGTCGGCTTTCCCGAGCCTATCGCTGATGAGCTCCTCTCGGATGAAGGCGTCGACACATCCCGCGATATTCCTTGTCCTTACTGGCCAGGTATCGTGAGCTTCAAGATCATTCCCATCTACATGGAATTGTACTCCAACATTTACAGTGTTCGACGGGATGCGCGAAATTATGTCAGCATCGTCAGGGCGCTTGAAGCTCGGATCAAGAAGTGGGAGGACGAGCTCCCTGGTCACATGGTGATTGACCATGCTGAGCAGACCGAGCAAACCCGTCTGGCAGCTGTCTACGCCAAGACATGGGCGCTTGAGTTTCGTCTCTGCCTGCGACATCCTTCAGTGGCCATGACCAGCGACAAGGCCATGATGGCTGAGAACATGGCAATCTGCGAGGATGTCTCGCGCCAAATGCTTCACTGCCAAATGGAGGTACAGAAGTGCAAGTGCCTCGATACGACATGGTACCAGACTTCGATGTACACCGCTGGCACCTTCACTATGCTGGCTGCCATGTGGGAGAGACGTTTTGAAACGACTCCAGAGGCCATTGCCACGTTGCGGGAGGAGATGAACGGTTGGATCGGCATTCTTGAGGAAGCCGGCTCTCTTCTCGGTAAGTTCCAGCCCCTAGTTCGCAAATCAGTCAGCCCTAACAATACGACAGGTTCGGATTCTAGCATTGCTACTGAGATTGGAAACATCATTGACCGCACGATTGCGTGGATTGATCATGATATGCGTAACAAGGAGACAAAGAGTGCTCAGTCTTCTGCCACACCAGAGGTCAAACAGGAGCCAGCCCCAAGTTACCCATCTTCTCAGGTCCAGTCCGCACCCACCAGTGGAGGGGCTCAAAGTGAAGTCCCATCTACCAAGAGCTACTTTCCCGAGTCGGACCTGAACGGCCAGACTCCTTACCCAACACTCGCCTACAATGATCACCCACAGAACAACATGGCACCTCCAGCTTACGACACTGGGGCCATGTTTTACAATACATCTGCACCGATCGCAACTACCACGTCGGCACTCCCGTCGTCTGTGGCGCAAGTGAACCCGATGCTCGCATTCTCACAGCCTCCCCATCTCGCGCCTCAACCCGACATGATGTGGCAGAGCCGCGGAAACACTTGGCACGATTGGACATCAGCCATCGCTGATACGCAAGATCGCTTCAGCGCATCGACACTCTTGACGCTCGGAGGCAGTACACGTGACGCCTCGACAGGCGCGGGCGTCCCGGGCGTCACATCCAGCCCTTCGGCAAATGACATCAACAGCATTCAGCAGGGAGGCCAGTGGCCACTGATAATTTTTGACCAGGTGGCGCCAAATGGATCTTGATTTTGAAGGGGGAGCATTCACTGGGGCGTTTTGTAACTGGGGAGTTTTTGCAATAGGTAAGAGTCATGATGATTCAAAAAAGGCGCTTCAACAAAAGGGATTGATGAGTTATGTATTGATGGGGTTCGGATGGTAAAAATATGCATCTTGGCATTGGAAGATGAGTTTGGATGATGCTGGTTTAGCTTCTGCTATATACTATAAATATTTGGTTGATCTTATAGACGTACATAATCAATGTATAATCACTACACACATCGCACTTCACTAAATACAATGCTCCTACGCGTGATCTTTCACTTCCATGATAGGATCTCTAAAAAAAAAGTCATTCTCGTGATGGCAAAGTCTAATATGTCTCGTCATCGATGCTTGGTGTTGAGGCATCCGCTCTTTTTAACCGGAGCTTCTCCGACGAAGCTACCCACTCTTTTTCGAGTCGCGTTCAGTTCTAAGCTCCACGTCCAAGATATTGCGACTCGATCATTATCAGGAACCTCTGTGCGCTCGAATTGATCGCGCATTATCCCTATCGACTCGTACTACATATCCGGCATCAACGGCAAGATGGGCAAGAAGCGGCGCGGTCACGCTGACATCGAGGAGGTCCTCAGCAGACCCTGGTGCTACTACTGTACGAATCCTGCGGCGTGCGCTCCGATCATTCAATGCTGATATTTATCACAGGCGAGCGTGATTTCGAAGATCTCAAGCTTCTCATCTCTCACCAAAAGGCAAAGCACTTCAAATGCGACCGCTGTGGTCGTCGTCTCAACACAGCAGGAGGTACGTTTACAATCATCCGAATTCCCACGAAAGCCGCGCTGACAGCGACAGGTCTCTCCGTGCACATGAACCAAGTCCACAAGGAGAACCTCACACAGGTCGAGAACGCACTTCCTAGCAGACAGGGTCTTGAGGTGGAGATTTTTGGCATGGAGGGTATCCCCCAGGACATGCTCGACCAGCACCGCAACCGCATCCTACAGAACTTCCAGCAGGCGCAGAAGGATAGACAGATCGCGACGGGAAACCCGCTGCCGGGACAGGGACATGCGCAGAAGAAGATCAAGACTGAGTCGCCGGAGGAGCTGAAGCAGAGATTGGCTGAGTTTCGGAAGAGGAAGAAGGAGATTGCTGCCAATGGAGGTGTTGATCCCGCTGCGGCTGCGAATACCGAGACACAACCGCAAGCTCCTTTCGTGAGTTTTCTCTTCCCTACGGTTTTGTTTGGAATATGCTAATATCTGTAGAACGGCTCTTACCAAACCCCTCCCCAAGTATCCTTCGACCAACAACAAGGCTACCCCGTACAACCCGCCAACCCAGCCCAGCCCTACACCTTCTCCGCCAACAACCTCCCTGCACGTCCATCATCCGGTGCGCCACCCGCGGCCGCTGGCCTACCTCAGCGACCGACACAAGGCGGATCTTGGAGCGGTGGTGCCGCTGGCGACGATATTGATCAGATGATCCGTATGGCCGAGGCGGGTATCAAGCCAGCGGCGACTAAGGCTGAGGAAGAAGGTGGCGACAAGAAGAAGAAGGAGAAGAAGGCGAGGATGTTCTACGATGATGCGGAGGTTAGTCCTGAGGAGAGGATGTCGATGCTGCCACGGTATGCGTTTGTACCGGAGACTGTGAGTTAGTGGGGATGAATGTTGTCACTAATTTTTGTGAATTGGGAAGTTTTTGTTGCATGGTAGGCGTTAGGTTGTAAACTAAATGGTAAATTGATGGTGATTCTTTTACTGGGAGATCTGTTGCACTACTGATGCTGTGATGTTGGTGTTTAGCGATATGTTGGACAGTCTTCAGAGGCCACTTCTGATCCCTGTGTCGCCTGATGTTTATTCTGTTTTGTTTTGCCTCGCGGTATTTGTGTGAACCCTGTCTGTTCCTGGATGTTGGTATTGTGATGGTCACATGAATGGGCCTTGTAAGTGGAGGCTGTAACACCACAATACGGGGACTGACAACGTTGGTTCACAGCAGTTGGAAAGGGGAATCAGGAACGAGTACACCTCCATGAATGCACAAAAGCCGAGTAACTTTCATCACATTGATTAAAGGAGTCACAGCTCAAACGGCCTGGTACTGTAAGCCATTGAAGAGAGAAGTCATCATGATACAGGGTAAGATAAGGCAAGGACTCTAGCCACTATTACCAAGGGTCTTGCAACATCTCGAGCTTTGAGGTCAACAACATTAAAGCCACAAATGAGCCATCAACACCTGGCAAACGTCTCCATAACATGACTCAAATCCCATTGTTTAATAGCTTCTCCAGCCTCACGTCCAGGGGCCAAAGAAACACCCGCATGAATGCCACTTAGAGAACCCCTGATAAAAATGGAGCTAAGGCGTCACTACAGCAACACTTCCGAAAAAGGACGAAAAACAAACCAGACGTCACCTTCAACCGTGCTCGATAGCTCTGAATTGATTTCTCTACAACTACCGCCCGGCTCGTAGTCTACTACTGCTACTAACTAACGACAACAGGTCCACAGAGCTATTCGTCTTTGTTTTTATTTTTTCATTTTCTTGTTCGAGTTCACTTTCGAACATTGTTTCTATGATCATCTGCTCTGTATCGAGCGTGCCTTTCTTTTTAAGCTTTGTTTACTTTTAACGGCTTCACTGCTCTCCGATATTGAGGTGGAAGAGCTCGAGACTGCACCAACGTCGAAAATCGAGCGAAGAAGAATATAATGGCTGTTATGGGTGCTTCAGCTGCTGCTGCTGCTGCTGGGCAGAATTCCATTACTGTTGCTGGTATGGTGTGCGCTCCTCGAGTGCGGCACGGGAGCTGACCGTTATTACAGTTCGAGTTCGACCTTTTACGATTCGAGAGGCTGCGCAACTGTAAGCAACGCGCCGATGTTGTGGAGTACCTTTGTTAACGGCGTGGCAGACAAAAGAACGATGACGGAACCCTTTTCCTCGGCGATGGCTCCCTCGCCGCTGCGCCCACCCCAAAGCTGCACCAACGCGGCATTCGAAACGTTATCAAGGTTGTCGATGATCGTTGTTTGTACGCGCATCGTCTCCGCTACAACAAACGCGAACGCTGACACCGTACAGAGTCTTTGATCCTCCCGAGGACAGCCCCGTTCAGAAATTCTCCCGCTCAGTCCTACCCTCATCGAAAAAGGTCAAAGATCAAGTCTTTGCTTTCGACCGCGTCTTCGACGAAAACACAACACAGTCCGATGTCTACGAAGGCACTACTCGAACGCTTCTCGACAGTGTGCTCGATGGCTACAATGCGACAGTCTTCGCCTATGGCGCTACAGGTTGCGGAAAAACACATACTATTACTGGAACATCACAACATCCCGGTATCATCTTCATGACCATGCAGGAACTGTTCGAGAAAATTGAGGAGCGCAGCCAAGACAAGGTGACCGAGCTGAGTCTGAGCTATCTCGAGATTTACAACGAGACCATTCGTGATTTGCTGGTTCCTGGTGGGAGCAAGGGTGGATTGATGCTAAGGGAGGACAGCAACCAGGCTGTCACCGTGTCTGGATTGACGAGTCATCACCCCAAGGATGTCCAGGAGGTTATGGATATGATTGTCCAAGGAAACGAATACCGCACAGTTTCGCCTACCGAGGCCAACGCCACTTCTTCTCGATCACACGCCGTTCTTCAGATCAACATCGCGCAAAAAGACCGATCAGCCGGTGCCAGCGAGCCTCACACCATGGCTACTCTCAGCATCATCGATCTTGCTGGTTCCGAACGAGCATCCGTCACCAAGAACCGCGGCGAGCGACTCACTGAAGGTGCCAACATCAACAAATCCCTCCTCGCCCTTGGAAGCTGCATCAACGCTCTCTGCGACCGTCGACAGAAGCAGCACGTTCCCTACCGAAACAGCAAGCTTACCCGACTGCTCAAGTTCTCCCTCGGAGGCAACTGCAAGACTGTCATGATTGTCTGTGTATCACCATCGAGTGCCCATTTCGACGAGACACAGAACACCCTTCGATACGCCAACCGGGCCAAGAATATCCAGACCAAGGTGACGCGCAACGTCTTCAACGTCAACCGCCACGTCAAGGACTTCTTGGTTAAGATCGACGAACAGATGGCCTTGATTAACGAGCTCAAGGCCCAGCAGAAGGATGCAGAAGCTATGTTTTTTGCCAAGTTCCGAAAGCAATGCGACAAGCGGGATGCCATGGCTCGGGAAGGGATTCAGCGATTGCGCATCGCCTACGAGAACTCTGCTCCTGAGCGTCAAGAGCGTATCACGAACATGAAGCGTCTCAAGGCTTTCGAGCGCCGCATTGGTATGCTGTCCGGATGGATTGCTGCCTTCGATACTGTTTGCGACGAACGAGGCGATGAAGGTGCCATGCCAGAGAACCTTGTCGCCATCCGAAAGACGGCTCAAGGCATCCTTGTTGAGTTGGAGAACAGCCGACATCATATCCACCAGAAGCTGGAGAAGTCAGCATGGGACCGAGCCATCGACACAGCTCTGTCGCACAGCTTGCAACAACTTCAAGGTACCGAGGGTGCTGACAACGGAGAAGCCGACAACTTGACCCGTGAAGCTGAGCTGATCAAGGCCAACTTCAATCGCGAGGCCTACCGGGAAGTCCTTGAGCAGGACAAGGCTGGCGATGCTGCCATGATCCAGATGCTCCTCACTGCGCAGTTCGACATTCTCTCATCACTTTCCCATACGCTCGGTATGGATGAGGAAGATGCCGTTGCTCATGCGAAGGAGACGATCAACCGTCTCCTCCAAACTGGCTTCACAGCTGCCGGCCAGGTCGTCAAGCCTGATGGCTCCATGCCCGTCGTCGAAGTCTTCTCGCCCAGCAAGCGAGGCACACCCAAGCGCAAGAAGGCTATTGCGATGCACATCAAGCCTGTTTCAGCTCCCAACTTTATGCCCGCGCATAGCGACCACACTCCTGTCAGCCCCATGAAAGGATCCCCACGAAGACGTAAGGTGTTGGGAGCCTCCAAGAAGGGCGTCAGCTTCACGCCAGTGAAGGCGAAGAAGAAGGCTGGAGTCCGATGGAGGGACGATGAGACGGAGGAGGGCACCCTGGAGGACTTTTCGAAGACGCCCCAGAAGTACAACTCTTCCCCTGCGATTCCCTCACCTGAGAAGCCAATCGTCGCACCTGTTATGCCTTCATACCTTGAGCCCGAGACATCGACAGTCGAGGAGTCTAGCCCCAGTCTCGAGATCCCCGAGACCAGCAGTTTGGGTGCGAAGCCTAGCAGGTTCCAGGCCGGTTTCCTTTCCAAGGGACCTAGACATTCCCTTGCTGATGGATCACCCAAAGCACCCACCATGACCCTCAAGCTCGAAGCTTCACCCGATATCCAACGAACACCACCCCTGCGATCTCTGGATGTCACTAAGAGTGGCAATTTCTCACCATCGCCATCGGGGCTCGGTATTCCTAGAGCGATTAGACGACTTCCCACGATACATGATGAGAACAACCCTCCCGGATCTGGATCTGACTCCGAGACGAGCACTATCGATGCCCGAAAGCTTCAGACCGCCCTCCGAACCGCCATGAAGGAGAAAGCTCGTAGAGCGAGCATCATGGCTGGTACAACAGCATCAAGCACCAAGCGAGTATCGTCAATGGGATCGTTGCCCGAGCGTACGGGACCCAGGCCTAGTCTGCCTGCGGCCCTCGCCAGCAGCACCAACGGTATCTCTCGACTCCGCCGAGGTAGCGCTGAGAGGAGACGAAGCCCCCCGATGGCGTGCTCCCCAAACGACTTCAAGATAGACATGGCTCTGACACCTGGTCAAGCTAGACGCATGAACATGAACAACACAGTCACTCGAATGGAAGGTCCGGGATCAAGTCCCCAGGGTGGCATGGCGGGCAGTGCGCCGCGACGAATTACCATTGGTATGGGAAGTGGTGCTGCTCATCGTCGACAGGACAGCAGAGGCTATACCTTGCGATGAGCGAGCGATTGGTATGAGAAGGGTGAAACGTAGGTGCCCAGATTGAGATTGAGATTGCCTTGATGGCCTTGGATGGGTGCGTGCTTGATTGTTTATGAGCCCGGAGTTACGGCTACGGCGTTTGGGGCATTGCATGAACTATGTAGATTGGTATGATAGGGCATTCTTAGTACATTGACACAACTTGAACATTGCTCTTTCGTCATTCCGAGTGAAGCTATCGCCGAAAAGTCTTGCATCAACAGGTCCGAGTGATGCAATTGGTGCATTGGGGTGGGCTGCTTACTCTCTTCCGAAAAAGCCATTAAGCATACCATAGCGCCACACCGGATGTGGGGAGCGACTTTTAGTGGTTGAATGGGCTGTTAACGCCGAAATGTGGCGACGCTAACAATCGGCGATAGTTGGGGGATGGTCAATCGGTGATAGAATGATGGTGTTGAGGACTTTGGGTCGGAGATAATGTCATCAAATGAACTGAAGGGGATATTCGAGACTGAAAAAAATATATAAAGGTGTTGAAATTTCTTGAGGATGGATTGACAACAACCATCACTTGTCTTACAGACTTCATTAAAAGCCATTCGCACTTACACTAAAGCCACTTACACAAACCATTCTCAGAACAATCTCACAACCGCACCATGTCTTCCCCAGTCTGGTTCATCACAGCCGCCTCCTCAGGCTTCGGCCATGATATCGCTCTTCACGCCCTTAAACTCGGGCACACCGTCATCGCCACAGCACGCAGCACATCACGCGTTCAAGACCTCGCCGACGCAGGTGCACACACCCTCGCTTTCGACGTGACATCTCCCCTCGCCGACCTCGAGGCCATCGCCAAAGAAGTTTTTTCCAAGCATGGCCGCGTCGACTATCTCATCAACGCAGCGGGATACATCCTCGACGGTGCAGTGGAGGAAGTATCCCAGCAGGAGATGTATGATTGCTTCAACACCAATGTCTTTGGGATCTTCAACACCATCAAAGCTTTCCTGCCGGGAATGCGAAAGCAGAGTATCGGCCAGAATGGCAAACGCGGTACAATCGCTACGTTTGGAAGCATTGGTTCCTGGAGAGGTGGCGCGACATACTCTGTCTACTCCATGGTGAAGACCTGCGTGTCCTCCCTCGCCGAGTCCCTGCGCTATGAACTCGAGCCCTTCAACATTGTGGCCACGGTTGTGGAACCAGGGTACTTCCGCACTAGCTTCTTAAACCCTGGAGTGAGAGCCGTTACGAAGAAGAGGATGGATGTCTATGAGGATGAGAGCACGCCTACGGGAAAGACGAGAAAGGCGCTGGAGAAGACGGATAACAACCAGCCTGGTGATGTTAAGAAGGGGACCAAGGTTATTGTTGAGATTCTGACGGGGACAGGGGTTGGAGAGGGGAGGGATGTTCCGGTGAGGATTGTGCTGGGGAGTGACGCGGATGTTTATATTAGGAGTAAGTGTGAGGAGACGTTGGAGTTGCTGGATGAGTGGAAGGATGTTACTGTCAGCACTGATCATGAAAAGTAAGGATGAGGATGAAAAGGAAGCTTCATTAGGTAAACAGGTAAACTAAGGATAAGTTTAGTGACCTCCAGAGTATCTACTCATCTTTAGGCCCTAAAACCCTAACTTGCTATTTTGCTTGGCCCAAGTCTCCAGCTCACGTGTCCCGAAATGAAATATCTTCATCGTGTGTTTCGCTTGATCTTCAAGGAGCGTTTCCCCCTCGTCGTCGGACGAGAACACATACTGCACTGCTGCTCGGTCCCCGCCATTGTTAGGTCCCCGGACCCTGACAACACAAGCCTCAGAGGTAAGGTCTGCAGGCGATCGCTGCTCATAGTATACGTCAGGTCTATTCGCGATTGTTCCGATGATGAGGATGGCCTTGCCATAGTTCTCAGAAAGCTCCTCAGAAAGCCTCCTTTTTGTACGGCAATGCCAAACGAGCTCCCGCCAGTTGGAGTTTGGCCAAAAAGCGCACTGTATATCCGGGGGGTCCATGGATGTGATCACGCTATCTGAGACTGCAATTTGCAATATGACCGCGGGTGGCCCTCGCTGCGTTATCCACGCAGCTTGTTTCCTGGCCAGGCTGTAGTCGGGAGTGAAGTAGTACATGCTCTTGGTTCTGCTGAAGTCGGTCGAAGGTGGGGTTGATAGAAGTTGGATTTTGTCAAGGTTGCCCTCATGATCAAAGAGGCCGCTGATTCGTGCTTCGTCTACCGCTTTGTATAACACAGTGAATCCGCTAATGCTTGATGACCCTGCGAGTTTGTATATACCTCTGGAGGCTAAGCCACTACATTCGCTGTTAGTATGTTGCATATCATCTAAAGGGGGACAAGAGGCTTCAGAATCTAGTCTAAAGTAGTCAAAGAAGTGGATAATATCATCATGATTTAGGGCAATTTAGGTAAACTTAGGATGAACTTACCTAAAGACTTGAATCTGCTTACCTTTGTTTTTTGGACCGGGCCGAAGTTCCCTGATTACCCAGAGCTTTCTCACGCTCAGCAGAAGCTCGCTGGATCTCCTCGAGCCACTCATACCGCAGTTCCATGGTATTCCGAAGCCAGCCGATGCAGGTGCTCGTCAACCGCACGTCTTTGAAATGAGGGTCCATGATACTCTGCTGGAGCTCAGTTGCGATGCCGCACTGCTCCATGTGGCGGAACCAGGCCGGGTTGTCGTCCTCCCAGACATCATACTCTAGGGGATTCCCAGTATGGCGCTTCACCCAGTCAATAAACGAGACCTCAATAGTGTTGGAACCACTGGGGTCAATCTCGCGAATGACGGGACCCGATGGCCAGTTGGCCCAACCGCTCCAGATCTCCGTCGCTTTGTCGCTGTTGTAACCGACGTACTCAATAGTAGCTTTGGAGATGACCTTCTCCGGTATAGTCGCAAATGCGTCCGGGCGGGATTCGACATTGGCGTTGAGAGGAATGTTCTTATGCACTGCCTCGCTTGTGCGGTTGAGTCGGCGCCTGTGTATTTGGATAGAGCCATTAGGCGGGTTGGGAAGATGGACGAGGTCAAGCTTGACCAGCTGAGCTGCATCGCCAGGTGCGAGGATATCCCCGACGGAGCTGTTGCGAGTCATGGTCTGATTTGATGGAAAGGGCTGGCAATATTTGGTTGATAGTGTAGAATGGAAGGATGGCGAGAGTGATATGACAAGGAAGCTGAGAAGCGATGCTGGAAAAAGTTTGGGAGGTTGAAGGTGGCGATGAAGTGGGTTGAGCCTGCCTTATGTATGAAAGGTGAAGTGGACCACTCCAGTGACTCCATTCGGGCAGCATTTAAGTTAAGTTGTTTGACTTTGGTGTAGATACTGAAGAGACTTTGGTCTTCAAAGCTGTTATTCGTAGTAGGGATGTGTGGTTGAGAGCTCATGGTTGCTGCACAGAACCTAAAGTCAAAGATGAGGTAATTGGGCCCTATTCTGGTGATATTATCTTAGTCACTGGGATATATCCTCGTGGTTGGCGTCTAAGTTCGGAGTGGTGGTTATGTTCCTCAGCCACGAGTCTCAACAGTAAGGTTTCGATTTACGTCTCGTTTTGCCACAAAGTCATTCAGCTTTCCGTGGTATCAGGAAACTCTCCCTGATTTAAGCGACTCTGGAATCCTGATCAGGGATTTACAGGTAGATCTAAACCGCCTGGAACACTTCGTTCTGATATATTCACGAGCAACAATGCTAGGTGTTTCCCAGACTAGCAGCCAGAGCGATCCGTCTATGATATTCAAGATCAAGTTTCCGGGGCAAATGTGGAAATGATAGGACAGAAACTCTGAGAAATTCATGACCAGTTCTTTACAGTTTGTTGGTAAAGTCACGTGACTACAATCATCCGACAGTATACCCCACGTAAAGTCTGATAAGTGCTTGCCGCAATACCACAAACGTTATCAGTACGCCACATTACCCGCCCTCGGCAGCTCTCCTCGGCATGGTGACATCTTGCTGCTTGATTATGAACTAGATGTGGTATCTGCAGCTGAGATCTGTGGCTGAGAGCCTAGAACAGCAGAGAGAACCTAGCTAGTTACTTCTGAAGGGCTTTTTTCGCTTTTCAGGATCTCGGAAAATAAGGAAAAAGATGAAGAAAAGAGGATATTATTTCACCGCTATTGTGATCTGAGTATAAGTTCAAAATTTCAAAAAAGGCCACTATCTGCTTTGTATTACCGATTCCAAGACTGACATGTCTTCCACTAGCTAGCTTCCCTCGTCGTAGGTCTTCCTTTCTTCTTCCCTGTCTGATGGCCCTCAACATGGAATTGTTGTTTGGTAAGATCGTGAGTAGTGTAACCGCATTTGCATTCGAACGGCTGTTCACCACTGCATTTATTCTTGCCAACATGATTCAGGTAAGTGTCTTTTCGCCCATTGGAGTATCCACATCTGCAGTAGTAGGGGGCACCGGAATGTTTGCTGGTCCGATGCCGCTCCAAAGTCCTTTCGTCCTTGAATGACAGATAATTGCAGGCTTCTTCTGTACAATAGAAAGTTCCAGGTTTGGGGGGAGACGTGATTTTGTGAGGGCTGTTAGAACGTTAGTGTCAAGGCTGTTTAATTAGACAATAGTGTATGGTAGGTAGTGTGAGAGGACTAGAATTCTCACAAACTTCTGAGAAAAGGTTGAAGCTGTAAGGGATAACTTAAGGTGTAAAAGGAGAAATAGAGGAGGGCACATTGTCATACCGAGCTGTTTGCGGAGAAGTAGCATTATTGTTTGGTGGGACCGGTAATGAGCGTCGTAGTGGTTCTGAACGTTGCCGGCGTGGAAGAGACTCATATGTGTCTTCCTCACGGGACCATTGATAAAAAGGAAATAAATCAGGTTGAGGTGAGAACGCACCGTCCGGATTCCGGGGACTAACTGCTTGCAATGGCTCATTGCAAAGCGGTTGTGAGTCGCCGTGTGATACCGAAAGGGAGCTGAATTGAAATGAAAGCAAAGATGAGAAGACGCCCAGGTCACGAGGATCGATCGTCTGCGGTAAAGCACGGCAGGGCGATGAGTCGCCATGGGGTTCCTGAGGGTCGTCGACAATTATACCCAGTTCCCCAACGAGGGAAAAGAAAATTGATCTTGTCGTCTCGTTATCTTCAATACCGGCAAAATAGAAGTATTCTTGTAGGTATTGGTCGTAACTCAAACTGGATCATGTGTGGCATTTGCAGCATATCCACACATGCACACCTTGATGCGCCGTCGATATTTGAAGTTACGCATAGCCATGATGACAACCAACCACGTGGCTCAGCACCTCAGTTGCGGAATGGGTTCGACTTGTGGGGGTTTTGCTTGCAAATGTTTTGTAGTTTCCTTCTTCGGAATGGAGGATGGAGGATTGTAGGAGCGTATTGATGAATGTAGGAGGCGGGTTGGTGGTTGTCTGAGGATCACAATTACTTTCGAGGCGGCGAGAAGGGGTTCTTATGTTGAGTTCATGGCCTGTGATAGGGCAACTGCACCGAGTTTTGAGCACACCGCCGGCGACATCTGCAGATCTTCTGATTTGTTGGTGGGCTAGGACTTGTCTGACCGGCTGCAGGCTGGCTTGAAATGCTGCATGAAGGCCATTTATCTGATTGGTACAATCTGAAAAGCAGGCTGTGTATGCCCATGGCCAAGACTTGAGTCCTTTTTAGCGATGGCTCAATCAGATAAATGGCCCTTTGCCATCCATAAGTAGACATTATGGGTTTAAAAGAACATCGGATATCAGACTAGACCGTGTTGTGCTTGTAGGGAGGTTTCCCGTCAGCGCCAGTCAGCATATAACAGGTGGCTACCAACCAGCCTCACTTTCAACTTGTTACAACGGGATTCAGTTGAGTCGCAAAAAGCAGGCCTGTGGAATTGATGGAGGTGAGATAAGAAGCTTTGCTTGGGTTCAAGCTGACCTTGCCAGCAATACCAACAAACTGCTACTGGCACCGCACGCCATGCACTGCAGCTCCCCGACGAAGCCCCTGATAGTACAGTTGTTAACCTGGACTTGACCTGCGAAAACATTGAATCTCCCATAAATATTGGGGAACTGTTAAGAAGAGAAAGGCATGCCGATGTTTATTCAGTCTACCGGAATACTTCCAGCTCCAGAGACATGATAACAGAAGCGCGGGCCTTCATTATTGACGGAGTTGCTGGAAAACTGAAACGGCATCGAAAATGATGCATACAACGCTTGGGACCCCGAACCTTGTTGAGTGTGTCATGCCGCGGAGCAGAAGTTATAGTATATACAGCCAACTGCAACGACTGGCCTGTCACCGCTGAGGGAGAAGACAAGGATTCGAATGAAAAACGCCCAAGAGTACTAGGTGCGTCTAGAAGCAACGAAAATAGACCCAAGAGACTAACTTGGAACTAGTTCCCACGGGAAAGACGAGTTACAAACGAGAGGCAGCACGGATACGACAGCGAGAGCGACGCTGTAAGAAAGCGAATCAACAACGTTCCTCAAGTCCTAAAGATGCCGAACTCGTCGCGGATGGTACATCATTGAGCGAAGATCTCGCGGATACCTTCGGAGCCGTTTTCCTACTGTACATTTTCATTGACAAGAAAGGCTGCGGACGGCCATTCCAGGCACTGTATATTCCCACAATCTGCATGAGGTCATCCTGGCTCCTGCATTTGTATTCCTTGCTGTGCGGCCATGGACCACTGCCATCCAAACTTGGAGCCCACCAAGCGTCCGAAGCAGATAATTGTTTACGGCATGAAATACTGGAGTATTTCGAAGATCTTCAAACTCAACTTTCCGGCATGAGCTATCGGCAACTTTTCACGGCACTTCACACTGTTCTTTTGACACTCTCTCCATCGGACCTACGTTCGGTTCCAAGTAGTAACCACCAATTTGATGTCATCCAATTTATTCAAACAACTCTGCCCATACTTATTTACAACTTCAAGAACATGACAGAATGAAGGGTGTCAAACAAGTTTTGGAATGGTTTACCTTTGAGATGTTGCTCAAACAGGCACTGTCGGATAAAGTATTACCTTTCAGTTTATGGTCGAAATGACATGGAATGGATCACGGGTACTTATATGAGTGCAAAGCAATAAACCCATCAATTGACATTTGTACTCCACATGGTCTGTGGTCATCAGTCAAGCACACTTAGATCAGTCTGTTTTTTTGAAACATAACAGTAAAATAGCTGCTAAGATAAAGCTGTGGTCTATATATGGCTGAAAAATCACTCCATTACTCTATAACAGCTTTGATCAAGCTTTGATCGGGAAATCAATCTATTCATGATACTATTTAAGCATGCCGTTACCTAAAGAACCTTTCCTATGTCGGCATATCATTATGATAAACCAGAAGTGCATTTTCTAGCCTTGTGACTGACTCAGAAAACCAACACCACCAGTACCTTCCGACTGCTCTAAACCTTCTTCTGTTAATACGAAGACGCCATCTTAAAGATCTGGTGTTTTGTGGTGTTAAGCTAACCTTATAGGCGACAGTCACTCTCATAGAATATACCTCCTAGGCTCCTAGCCATCCAGGTCAGCTAAGGAGGTATTATCTAACTTAGGTCCTTCTCTTATTGGGTCTGCACTGTAGCAATTAGTCAGTTACAATTGTAAAATATCTTGAGTTGTTGTCCAGATGTGTTATTTGCAGTTGAGACTTGTGGTCGAGAACTCAAATTAGCAGACAGAACTTACTAACTATGTATGCTGAACTACAGCCAGGTCTCTTTGATGTAGGTAGCAGACTTGTCACAGCGGCTCAGGGACCGAAAAAGAGCCTCGGTGGCAGGACCTTTACTGATAAATTAGCCATAATCTCATTATGATGTTAGGGATGATATAAGAATGTTATAGTCGATTAATGTTGTCTGATATAAGGCAGTTGCTCTTACCTTGATGCTTTTGGTCAGTTGCCACCACAGACCCCCCCTCGGGGTGACAAACAATAGCGGAACGGCTTACACCAGAAACCACTGATCTCCCAACAAAGCCCGTCTGTTGTGTTGCCTCACCCATAGCCCGACACCCGCGGGTCGGTGCTTTGGGGGCCTTGTGAACATATAACGTAGCAGAAATGTTGCGCGCAAAGTAAGCAGGAAGACCAAAGAGTGAAAGGAAGAGAAAAGCAAAACAAAGGAAAGGAATACAGGATCATCAAACGAGATCACAAGGACTGACGGAGCATCTGACAGACGTTAATGGATAGCTCAAAACTCAGGGACGTGGTGCAAAAGAACTCAAGCGCTCAAGTATCTGACTGTATCAAGGACTAGCCGCAAGTAACTGTGGACCTTGCGACAGCCGTGAAGATACAGAAAGCTACGCAAAGCTTCTACTTAAAGCTGCGCTGGCTTCATTGATTTCTATGCACCACAAGGTGTTTTTTTCATATCGTATTGAAGGAGCCTTAGAGCTCAGAACCTCTCATTGACCGTTATTGGGTATTTTTGTGGTCTCCCTCTCCTCTTTTTACCACACTTGTCAACGTGGTGCTTGTGCAAGTTGAGCTGATCAGATGCATGGCCACAAAGGCAACTATAAAGGTAGTGGCCAGTACAGTTGTTCTTGTCGATATGCTTGCAATGCCTATATTTTCTTCCGTCTTGTCTGCCGCAGCGACAAACGTGAGCGGAACCAAGATGAAACTCAGTCAGGTGTCGCTGCAAAGACCTGCCGTCCTTGAAAGTTTTATTACAGCGTTTCCTGCCGCAATGCAAAGGACCGGAAGCCATATGAGACGAGATGAGGTGAGAGCTGTTGTTTGTGAGACCAGTGAAGAGGAATTATGAGGTGGGAGTTACCAAAGAGATTCCACGTCCTCAAGAGCCTGCCCGCAAACGTCGCAGGTGAGACGCACGTCTTTGGGGGCAGGACTAGACGTGGATGATTGAGATGGTCCCTTCTCACACCCACGAGAGGATGGCGAGTAAGACGTAGGAGCATTGCTACTTGGAGAGGCGTTGGACAAGGGAAGGGGGAGGGCAGGCAGCTGCCATGGGGCTGAATGAGGGGAATCGAGGGAATTCAAACGTTTCTGAGGCCCAGGGGAGGCTTCTTGCATAGTTTTGAGAGTGGTATGAGTTTCAGTGACAAGTGTTAGTTGATTGTTCGACGTTTCTTGGTTTTGAGTAGCCAAGGAGTCAGGGTCTGCGCCGAGCGCTTCGCCGCATGGCTCGGGGTAACAATTGAAGTCAAACAAGCTGTCAAACTCATGGCTCTCAATACTGTGCAAGGGCCAGTTATCGATGCCCCATCCGAAATTGAGTTGCCATTGCGCGTCGTCGATGTCGTTCGTCCAAGGTTCTAAATGATGATCATCGTGGTCCTCCTGAATGGGATAAGCGCCAAGACTATGCTTGGCGCTGACCCTCCAAGAAGGACCTCAACTGTCAGATGTAGATGAGCCCTATTGGATTGGGCCGTATAAAATTCTTAAGTGCCGAGCCAGAGCGTTTCGCTCGACGACGAAAGATAGGACGAGGAGAAAAGTCCGGAGACTGGACAAGTGGGCGAGAACTTGGTAGAAGTATGGACAGCTGCAACCCCTTCTGACGTGGCTCAGACTCAGGGCCAATTCTGTGATTCGCTGAACCTGAATGGTACGTAGATCTTGCGTGCGGCTGAAGCTGTTGAGGCTTGAATGGGGCGAAATTGGTTGATCGGATAGTTGAATGAGGGCCATTTATCCAATTCGTCAGCTCCCGGGCATTATATTGTGTAGATGAATTTATCAAGTGAGGGGTTCGCTGATTACTTTACCNNACTTTACCCTCCATTTTCTTGGGTTCGCTGATTACTTTACCCTCCATTTTCTTGGGCCTCATGAGCTCGCCAATCAGAAATTTGGCCCTGGATAGCCTTGATATATTCAAGGAGACTCCGATGTTACTGTCAATGGTGACTTAGGTCACGAATCCGAAAAAAGGCCCTGGTGGAATGGGAAGTGGCTGAGCCAATAGCGAAACTGGCCCTCGTGTCCGTAGTACAAGATATAAAAATGTGAGACAACTAGAAGAGTTGCAGAGAAATAACCAATACGGAAAATGGCCCATATTGAAGCCCAGGTCGGATGAGCGAAACGACAACAACCATTGTCTAGCCAGCCGTCTTCAGTAAACAAGTTGGATAACATAGCCGATAAATATATAAGACAGTGTTCATGACAAGATGGAACCTTTTCTTGAGCCTTCTCGTGTCACAATGACCATCTAGCCTCTTTCCCAATCCAACTTATTACTTCCTATTGTCCTTTATTCACTTGTCTTCGACAAAACCTCCACTATGCCGCCGTCGCAGAACAACACCAGTCCTGGAAAGACAGAAACCAGGCTGAGCTCCCAGCCGAACCCCAAGGCACATGGAAGTAAAGAACAAAGTGAGCCCTGTACTACATGAAAATGGCATATATAAATTCTAAGATTGACCTGGACTACATTTCACCAATGTTAGAATGGCTACGCCAGAGTGATGAAGATGAACCGTGGAGGGGCTTCACGGTTGTGGCCGCAGATAGACAGAGTCATGCTTACTCAGCTCAGAATCATTCTCAGACTTGGAGTACAAAAGCAGAGGCTGGGTCTCAAGAAGAGTCATCTACAGGATAAATGTGTCGATAGAAGGATTGGGGGCGTTGCATGTCACCATAGAGCATCACTGACATCATGGGCAAGGTCGGATGATAGATACTTGAATTCAAATCCACTTTATTGTTGTCCTTTTGAATGGGAAGCCCAGGCTGCCCTTTCTTCGGAAGAGAACAGGCTATAGGAAGCCATAGATTTGTCTCAAGCTGGGAGCCAAGATGCATATGACCTTCTTAAACCGCAGCAACACAGGCATATGTGCCTTTCCACAAAGTTTTGCAATCCTCGCCAACAGCAGGATTCCACTGCGCAAATTGGGCCATGGTGATCCCGTAGTGGTGCAAAACCTCATGACACGTAGTCCCGGCACCGATATAGTGGAACTTGACACAGTTCTTGACCAAACCCGCCTGGATTGGTGAAGGTGTCGCGACTCCATTGCCGACTACTGGGTTGGGCTTGATGTCTCTCGTGAGAGACAGATTGTAGTCTTTGACTGAGACGCATGCGTTGGTCCTCGCCCACATGTTAGTGCAGTCCTCTCCCACGGCAGGATTCCATTTGACGAAGTCGGCAAGGGATATCTTGTAATAGTCGAGAACGGCTTGGCAGGTGGTCGTGGGAGTAACGTAGTGGAATTTGTTGCAGTTGTCTACCATGCCTTTTTGAATGGGTTCTGGGGTATGGGTGCTGTTTCCACCGGACTCATCCGCAGGAGAATGCTTCTCAAGAACAGTAGGTTTTGCGGAGGACTCGTCATGCGTTTTGGGGATCGAAAAGGACTCTGGATCGGAAGGGGAGTCAGGCATTTTGTCGTATGATGGTTCACCAGCAGGCGTAGGCGTGGTCATCTCGGATTCAGTGCCAGCTGGTTCATCTTTGCCCTCCACAAATCGGCCGTAAGAGGTGGCAAGTACGCAAGGCAGCTGGAGGGCCAGGCTCGTGGCTAGGAGTGTGGTGAGACGCATGTTGTTCAACTTGGAAGATGGATGGGAAGAAAGATAAAGAAATGAGGTGATGTAATGATTCGTGATAACACGTACACTGAGCTGACTGGCCCTTCTTATACTTTTCAATCCCTGCAGAAAAAGAGTTTCATTCTGTTGTTTCAGAGTTTTCTGACGAATATTTATACCTCAGGAGTTGGTCACACATTGCAACAGAATGTCTAAATAGTGAACTGGGTCTATTATTTGTAGTTGAGGCTCGTGGCTGAGAGCTTACAATCATGACGCAGAACTTAATTTCATCCCACACAGTATGAAAAGAAAGTCCCTCCAAACTCGTCATGATCATGAATAGGTAATTTTGGTTTCGTCACTGTGTCTGCTGGCGATGAAGACTTCAGTTCCTTTTTAAAGTTATCAGTCCTAACGTTAACCCAAGTAAAAAGTTTCAGCCAACAGCAATTAGTCAGGCCGGAGTAAATGTTCAATCTCGGACCGAAGAGGAGACACTGGAATTGACCTGAGTAAGGGAATGGATGATAGTAGGGGTTAAATTCGTTGAGGTTAATACATCCCAGATGATGCCTATTCTCTTCTTCCCAAAATACCAACCTCGTACCACTTCCTCCGCTCAATCATTTCTTAGATCTTACATTATGATGATATGGGAGAATTTTAGCGTTTGAATCTAAAAGAGAGCTTAAGAATGGTGACCACTGTTGGAGGGCAACACACCTGGCATTCATGCTGACAGTCGTGGGATACCACGTATGGTCTTGAATACTTTCCTCTTCCTCCACGCTGGAGATGGTAGCTAAATTCAATAACGTTAAAGGACAGCCCTAGATAACCGGAAGACTTTATAAGTATTCCTGACTGATTGATCAACTGACAGTTTTCACTCCTAAAAATCCCGACGCTGATGGAGGTAAAAACTGGAGTTTTTGTGACTCTGGAGGATGCGCCGACTTAATGAGTAGGTATATTATGGAGCCAGGCGCATAATGATCCCAATCTGGGCAAAACCGTCATGTCTCGGGATTCAGTATGACGCCGACGGGATTTCCGGAGTGTCAGCATAACTTGTAAGCATGGCAAATAAGACTTATCAACCCAAGGTGCCCGAAACACGTTATCTAGGTATAAAAGAAGTTTGCAGCCCTCATAAATTAAATATTAATTTTATGTTTATCAATATCCTATTTGCTACGAGATTAACAACATATTTCTCAAAAACCATGTCTGAATACGGCTCTTCCCAATTCCTCTCGCGCGGACTGAAGATCTTCGCCATTTTCTCCATGTTCACCGGAACAGTTGATCTGATTACCGGACATAAACTCGTTATACCCGAATCAGAGCGAGCTCTCCTCCCAACCCCAACCCTCGCTTTCGTGGACAGCCAGCTGCGATTCTTGGGAGCCATCTGGAGTGGATATGGAATGGTACTCTGGTGGGCGAGTAACAATCTCCAGGCGAGAAAGGTTCCTCTTTCCTTGCTTGGAACTGCCATGGTCATAGCCGGTATTGGTCGCTTGACCTCGGGGCTGACTCTGGGCTGGACTCCATCGGGGCTCAAGATTGCTGCTGCTGCGGAGCTCGTGGTCCCTCCTTTGATCTACCTTTTTGGATTCTAAGTGTGAAACGGGAGCTCTTACAGAAATGCAGGCTCGCTGCCATCGTAAAGTCTATCGCCTCATCGCTTCCCAGGTGGCGTAGACTGAGCCAGAAACTGGCCTGATGGGAGAGCGCACGGGTATCGATACGATTGCTATGGACGTTACTGTTGTCGCTGCGAGGGTTGTTTAAGAAGAGAGATGGAATGGGCATTTTTTGACCTCAAAAAGAAAACGAACCATAAATAAATAAAATCCCTACTTATCCCAAGTTCCTGGAATGAAAGCCATGTCTAGAATAGATTGCCGAAAGGAATGCGCTCCATGCCAGTATGAATCATTGATCTTTGTGCTTAGGAGGAAGGAAATATCACAATTGGGAACTTGAGTTTGTCATACAGGATATATCGAATAAAAGGTAGAAGCTGTGTCCCAGAAAAGGACCTGAATAAGGATGTACGATAGCCTTCCCCATCTCCATAAAGATATGGTAGTAAGGTAGCAGAAATTCAATAGTAAGTCTCTCTCAGCTCATTTGAGAGGAGTACCCTTGCGGTAGTCGCAGCCCTTTACGTCGTCGAGGCCTCCGCAGCCACGTGAACTATCACGTTCAACAAACACAGTATTCAAGTTGAAGAAGCATCGGGGAATCTCTCCCTGAACAAGGTTGCTAGTGTCAACCTCGTCGCTGTCGCCCTTGTTCAGCTCGCAGTCGATCAGAGCCTTGTAGTAGGTCTCGCGATCACCCAGACCGAACGATGCCATCTTCTCGTAGATATCTTCACCAACTTCGGTCCACTCTCCAACGCCATTGGGGTCGGGGTCGTTTCGCATGATGTACCAGCAGTACTCCTCGCCATCACGGAGCGGCAGCCAGTGTCGACCGGTGGTATCACCGCAATCCTCACGAGAGTTCTTTTTTCCGAGCTTGTCGGCAACAAGATGAAGCTTGGAGGCCTTCATAACATCGTTGGCGACCTTCTTCTGGATGTTGTTGGTGATAGAGCCCAGGGTGACGCGTACGGTCTCAACGTCGTCATCGAGAAGGAACCAGCCGCCGTTGAAGAACTTGGCGATCTTGGTTTCGTATGTGTCCCACACGGGAGCGGGGAGAGAGTTGTACTCGTCGTCGTCTCTGCCGCCTCCGGTAGCAATTCGGAGGGTATCCTCGAGCTTTACTGACGCAGACTTGAAGAGGTCGGCAAGGCCGTCTGATATAGTAGCAGCGCCGTCATCCTCATCTTCGCCCAAGGAGAGGCCGGACATGATACCTGCCAAGATACCCATGCCGGCAGAAATACCATTGCCCTGTAATGGCTAGAGTCAGTCGCGAGAAATTGGAACCGGAAGGACAAAAACAACGTACCACTCCAGGGATAAGGCCTCCCAGAGCATTGCCCATAGTTGCGGCTGCTGAAAGCCAGCCCCTCATATTGCCGCCTCCATTCTCGTTTCCGCTAAAGTCCTTGAGCATCTGCCCGATCTTAAGACCATTGACGAGAGTCTCAGTGGTCAACTGGCGGTGCAGCTCGGCGAATTTGCCATGCATGCCCTTGACAGCCTGGAACGTCCAGTAGGAGTTCTTGCCGACAAATGTCTGGCCATACTTGTCGAACTGCTCCTCACAACCGATGCCGCCCATGGGGTTGCAGCTGGTTCCGATGAGGGAACAGCCACTAGCACCAGACTTGCCGTCTGTGCCCCTCATCACCTGATCCTCAAGATTCTTGAGCCAGCTATTCTGGTGCTCTGTGGAGGGAACGGTTAGCATTTCCTTCTTTGGCGGTGGTTAGGTCGCAGCAAGCTACTTACCCCAGTGGCTCTTGATGAATAGCTCAAGGGAGACACCAGCAGCTGTGTCTTCCCAGAGCTTCTCGACGCCCTCGACGGTCTTCAAGTCCCAGCCCTTGCAGAACCTTTCCTTGTCGTCGAAGACATCGTCCCGTTTGGAGAACAAGGGTGAACCCTCTGCCGCTGCGGCCAGAGCCAAAAGAGCGGTGGTGGTCTTCATGGTGAAAATATCTTGTGGAAAATGGATTGACTCGTGGGAAGGTATAGCGAACTGAGCCGATGAAGACTTGTCTCTCAAGCTTTTCCACTACGCAAGAGAGGGCATATATATACCCTACATTTTTCATGGCTCAGGCCTTTTGGCACCATGCTAAACTTGAGTCTTGAGCTTGGCAGCTGATACAAACGTTACTTGGCATCGCAACACTATTGGAGCTCTTGTGTAGAATATGGGGGCCAGCGATGCACCAAAGATTGCAAAGGATTCCTGGCCCAAGCTTGCAGTGACTGTGATGATCTGATTGATCCCAGCGTGTAAGGTTAGAAGACGGCTGTTGAGGTGGGGGCGGAGCTTTATGGAGATCCATAGCATGGCTATCGCAATCAACGCAGCCCCAGACCAGGCCAGGATCTGAATCCATAACCAGGCGCATTCCTTCCGAAAACAAGGACTTAGCATATCTGATGGGAATCACTTCGATGCTATGATGGGCTGACTCACTGCAATAGGCGTTTAATACGGGGGGTTTGGGGGTTTAGGTCATGCCTAGGTAGGTATAGTATTTTCAGTTGAGATGTGCCCATGAAAGTACAAGCAGTACACATTGCTTCGTCATAGTGGAAGTTCGAAATACGTATAAACAGCCATAACCGACCATTTCAAAGGCTTGCCAAGTTTGTTCTCCCGGGATCAGTACCTGGCCCCCAACTAGGACAGGGAGGAAACGGCTCAACTAGTCTTCCCGTCTCCCGTACCTTAGTTTCGGCGTTTACTGAATCGACCATGGGCCCCTGTATTGAAACATCGCCAAGAGCTTGAACAGCCCTAGACACTTTCTAATCGTCAATTGTTTTCATCATAGCA
The DNA here is from genome assembly GCA_013781345.1 of Fusarium coicis. NCBI lineage: Eukaryota > Fungi > Ascomycota > Sordariomycetes > Hypocreales > Nectriaceae > Fusarium > Fusarium coicis. The sequence goes on along the minus strand of JAAOAJ010000092.1, from coordinate 169,666 downwards.
GATCACGCGGGGGGTTATGGGATTGGGTGCTTCCCCAGATCATGACTCGCCAGCTCGCCAACGATGCCTCGCCAAGGTGGGGTCCGGCAGATGTAAGTAAGACGGAAACCCCCGGAACTATATAAAAGCCCAAAGTTCTGACGTCTAAGGTAGCACTGAGTCTTACGCCAAGCCAATCCTTCACCCTTCAATTTGTTGAAAATGCTTGACACTGCATGGTATTGTTAATAGAAACCACCTGCATGCTCAGCCTCACTTGATGCACCTGTGCTCTTTGACCTCTTGTAATTGTCAACTATGAAAGTCCCAAATAGTTCTATGCCAACCTAATAATAGGAATACAACGGTAGCAAGATTTTGTACTCGCTTCGTAGGCTGAGAAGGTCGAGTGAGTTTGTCTCTCTGTCAAGACCAGTTTCCAGACTTTTCTAGTTCGGATTGGGCCAAAGAGAACCACCATTGTTTCCATACTGACACTGCCTGTGATCGTCACCTTGACAACCACTGTCACATCCCAGATTACCCTGGTTGACACCATTATTGTTACCGATCTGATTGACGTTGGCATACGCATAATTATGATCGTAATAGGTATCCGAGGCTCCTTGGCCCTGACCGGCGGGACAGTGCGTATGAGTCTGATAGTTCGCGTATCCATTGTGATAAGACATCAAGGGCTGGTACCAAATGGAATGGCATCCCGACTGAACGTTGTTCCACATACATGTTCGGGTATCAGTCAAAGTATGCGTCTCGCCCCAGGTGAACTCGAAAGATGCTTCAATGACTTCCTCGAACTTGAGGCTCAACCCGACAGTCCAGGTTTGGGAAACAGAGAAGCCAACTGCAATGGCTTCCGTGCACTGGTTACAGTAGAAGCAGTTGCCAACTTGGTGCCAGGCTTGGTACCAGTAGCCCCATTCATTCTGATCCCACCATCGCTGGGTTTCGCTCCTGCAGATTCGCGGGGTGTCTCTCTTGTTGAGGAATGCGACAGACTCATCTCGGGCAGCGTGGCCGGGCTTGTGCTTGACGCTCTTGACTTTGTTCTTATCACGGATGTCTTTTAGTTGCTCGCGGGTGTATTTGTTGCGGTGCACCTCGACCGTCCCGTCAGGGTGAACGATCTCGGTGATGACATCGGAAGATGGTCCGCGAACCTTGAGACAGATGGGGTCCGTGGTGCCTTCATGGCATTGGACAAATGTAGCATTCTCTGGAGGCTCGGTGTTGTCCAGCCTGATAGCCAAAGGCGTAGCGTAACCAACTGCCACAAACGACAGAACAAGAGTGCTGAGGAAATGCATGATTGTTGATAGTGATGGATTGAGGCAGATGATGTTTCTTAAGGATGAGCTGGAAAGCCTGACTGTTTGTAAGGACCAGTATCCTCTATATATACAAGCGGTAAACAGTGTATTCTTTGAGCGACATCTCAACAAGCATTCAAGCTTATCATGATGCTATCAAAACTTTACACCACCTTCAATCCATAAGATGCCGCATATCCGCGAGATACACATAGAAATTATATGTAAAAAGTGCCGTGTATCCGTAGGATAGAGCCATCACAGGATTTCACGATTCAGCCGCGGCGGCCGACCCCAAAGGAAAAACTCATGATAGGCCAGATGATGATTTATATTCCTCATTTGGGTGATTTAAAGCCTTACAAAGCAGACGCTATTCAGTTGACAGGTGTTCTAGAGTCAATCGAATAAGCGGCCCGCTTGCGGGTATTGGGGGCTGCATAATTAGCGGGTAATGTTTTCGTATTCAGTGAGGCTTGGCAGGGGTTGAGATAGAGCCATCGCTGTAGCTCTTAGCTTCTTACAGCTTGAGCAGGAAGGTGTTATTCGCAGAGGATATCAGCTCAAGAACGAAACCAATGGCACATATTGAATGACCTCTTCTAACAACAACTAATCCCAATATTCACTTTAGTCATATGATGCCTAAGCATAGCGTCTCAGTTCAGTATCTACTACTTGCGTGCTACAGTGGAAGACATTGTTGATATCCCTCAAGGAGCAAGAAAACAGATGGCCTTGAGATAAGATATTAAAATAAACTTAGTAAAGAAATCCTAAATATATCCTAAAATTGCTAGTTTTATATGAATGTACCTAAGCCTTTTTGTTGCTTAGGATGGAGGTTGAATTTTCTCTCCTCTCCTAGACACCTTAATAACTACGTCTTTCTTTTTCTTGAATGATGTAAAGAGTCATCTGTAACACCAAGTCCCCGTTTCAGAGTCGTCATCTCCGGTTCCGCCCCCAAGGGCTGCTTTGTTGGTGTTATGCGCCCAGAGAGGTCTCCGAGCTGTTCTTCACACAGCATTTTCACCTCTTCCCATCCATCCTTTTCTTCATCCGAGCTGACCAGACCATTGATTTCTTGTAGAAGTGTAGCTGAGCTGGCCTCCTCAAGACCATGAAGGGTTAGTCTCGCACCCAATGACTTTGCCGACTGAACCCCCGGATCGTCTTCCATCTGCATCTTTATGATAAGCTGGGCTTGAGACAAAGATGCCTTTTGCCGGATATTGCGATCATACGCAAAGTAATCACTTCGAAAAGGCCGCACGATAGCGTGATAGAGTAAGGGGTATGTGGTCTGAAGAAGCTTTCCATCCTTGTGACAACTCAACTGGTGACTATTTCTATTCCTTGTACGCCACGTAGGCTGGCAATCTCCTAGCAATGCAAGGTCTGGATGGCAAAAAAGTAAGCTATTCAAAGAGGTGCGGTTCTCGAAGACAAAGCGGACGACGTTATCCATGCCCATCTCGATGGCCAGAATAAGAGCTAACGAGAAGTCGTTGCAGTATCTGCGGCACTGTTCATCATGTTGTAAATAGCGTGGAGCTCCCACCCACGGAGAGAGACTCAACTGTCCAAATACGAATTGGAGCCTCGACAGGAGATGCAGTGTAATTGCAGGTAGGCAACCCTCTGCATCTCCAAAAACCAGAAGATATAACGCATTGAAGAAGATGTAATCAGAATCGGAGGGTGTCGTGGCCATTCGACACCAGGTCTCAGACAAAACTGCGTAGCTATTGAAGTTTTCGCGTTGAAGGTCTCTGAACAGGCGATTGTGGATTTCTGGCTGCAACAACATGTCGTAAACAGTCCTGTGCATGAACTTGACAATGCAATCTTCAATGTTGCTCTCATCGCGATGACCGTAGTGGACTTCAAGCAGGCCGCAGCACCGACTTCTTAGTCGGCCCTCCATGACCCGGCATTGGGCTTCCATTTCTGGCAACGTGACCTTTCTGGGTCTTATTCCTGATAGACTAGTATCCCTTCCGAGCCCGTTTTCTTGTGCCAAGTATAGGCCGAGTGTCGGAATGGGGTCGAATCCTTGGCACCCTTCATTTGTGTAGACGATATGCATGAGCTTCATAGCGTCTAGCTTCCACCTTGGGTCAATGCTCTCAAGCATATGCTCGACGAGATCCTCAAGTTCCTTGGGCAATTCACCAACTCTTGCCTCGAGCTCAGCTATGGCACAAAAGTCATCGCACCCTTCGACAACAGATCGGCAAGCAAGAATCACCCAAAGAAAGACACCAGATGCCTTTTGTGCAAGCTTTTGAGTGATTTTATCGACCGGGAAGTGGGACGCTGATCTCATATATGGATGGGAAGCCACAGTATCTTGAATATACGTAGCGACATCGCGTTTCGTCAAGTCCTGTAGGTTCATTTTTGGCTTTTGTCCAAATGCGGTCATGAATGCTGGGTGCGGTCTACTGGACACCAGAATCTTGACATTTGGAAACGGTTCAAGATCGTTGACGAATCTTGCAATATCGAGATCCTTTCCTTCATACTCATCGATGCCATCTATCAACAGAAATATCTTCTTGTCAGCATGGAGCGTTGAACATAGAACCTTCAAAGCAGTTGCCATTTCATCAATAGGTGGGACTTCGAGCTCCGGAGAGCTTTGGTAATTGTAGCACGCTTCTCTCCACATGTGCGGAAGAGCGTGCTCAGTAATACTTGGGTCGTACTGCAAGATCTGATAGAGCAGGCTACGTAGAAGCCCAGACTGTGACTTTTGCTCCGGTTTCCCAAGGGCGTAGAAAAAGAAGCTTGCTGAGATAAGCTCTGAGCCATTGGCCCAGGTTCGAAGGAGAGCTTGCGTTTTCTCATGCTGATGAAGATACTTCATCAGAGTCGACTTGCCACTTCCGGCCTTTCCAGAGAGCCAGTATAGACCAGGCTCGCTCTGTAACCAAGTGTTGAGATCATCCCACTGGAGATAGTCGCTGGGTGGGTCAAGAGCCCACTGTAGAGTTTTGAAGTGAGGACTCTTGATATTGACCCTTCGTTCGTCGTACCAGCGGAACCAGAGCGAGCGGATAACTCGGGATGAGATAAGTATAGACTTGGCAGCAACAGCAGCTTCACTGACGTTTGGCCTCGTATTTGATGTTACTTCAACGACCAAGTCAAGTTCAGCAAGGTCTTTGATATGGTCAAGATCATTCTTGGACGAAGCTGTTTCAGAATCTGATGAGATTGGAATAAGATTGTTCAAGGATGTATTGAAATATGACAAGTGGTCGATTAGCGAGTTGAACTTTTCCTTATCGACGATGATCCAGCGGAACTGCTTGGTAACTTTGAAGCTACTGTGCCGGTCAGTGTCTGATTTGATTTTCAGCTCCTCAAACTGTTTGAGGAATTTCCTGAATCGAAAAGAGCTGGCGCCTTGGTATCCCGCGGTTGACTCGGCAGACTCATCGACTCGTTTGAGACCATAGTCTCTTTGCAAAGCCTGGCCTTCGCTCAAAAGAGCCTTGACGCTTTCCAGCACACGTGAGACTAGTTGCCGAGTATCCGGATTGCACAACACCGCATTAGCGTTGGTGGAGTCCTGCTTCAACAGTCCGACCCGGTCAGACCACTGAAGAAAAAGCATCTTCTCAACATCAAGTTTTGTATCTAGAATGGCCGCATCTTTTCCCAGGTCGCGGGCTGCTGTGATCATAGAAAAGAGGTCGACGCAGTCTTTGAACAAGCTGACCAGGGCCACGGCCCCGATGGTGAGGCCAGCTACTTCCATTGCACCCGTACAGATCGTTGCGCAAGAGTGAAAATGAAAGGCTGGAAGTGCTTGATGAATGTAGCAACTACGGCAGTAGAGGTGGAGGGAGATGATGGACAATGCCAATTGTCAAATCGAGATATCCAATCGCAAGTCACATGGCACAGCATCACTCGCATTGGATGCCCTTTTCAGAGGAAAGCATTGTGCAGGAAAACTGGAACTTTACCCCAAGGGCCGAAAATGTTTAGCCAAGTCTAGCCTAAACTTAGGGGACTCTTTGCTGAGTTTATTTTATTCTCTTCTAAGATCTTGCTCTCCCAAGGGCCAATAGGACATCCTGGCTCCGATTGAGGCCTTTGATCGTAAATGAGAAAGAGAATTAATAAGTTCGATATTTTGTCCTTATATATGATGGTATTAAACTGACACTCAATTTCCGACATGATGATAAAGAACACATCTCAGATGAATATAACCGGCTGTCTGCACTTAGCTTGCACTTGAGGCTGTTTGAATTTATCGTCTTTTGCAGTCTTTTCCTTGTTGTTGCTCTTCGCCTGCAAAACACTGCATATGGCTCGACTTTTCCGCTGAAGTTTCCTCCCCTCAGGTTATGATTATCCCATCCCTCATCCCAAGCGAACCTTAACAACTGGAAGCTAGAACTTCGCGAGCGCCGATATGTCCGCCATTGTCATTGCACCCATTAGCAAATCGGGACTCGGTAACAGCGGGGCCGTCCCGCCCGTTGGTACAGCAGCCTGGCTGTTCTACCTGTTAGTTATCAAGTTCTTTATCTCGTAGAACTCTTCCTTACCTGGGATTTAACCAGCCTGAAGCTGCCACCAGCAGCATTACATATGTTTGGGCTTGGGTTTAAGGCTCCGTTTGGCATACGACAGCCAAGAATACGTTGAGAGAGGACTCCCATTGGGACCAGCAGTAAGAGTAGAGATTCGAGGTTCATGATGGCGATGCTTCTATGCTGACCTGGAATGCTGAAGAGGAGGGTAGCATCTCGTTGCCCTTTATATACTTTTTAGTTAAAGGTGGTGGAGCCTCAAGGGATTATGAATGCGGTGGTTGTAGCACCCCTTGCCGCTGCCGCTGCCGCTTCCGTCCGATCGACTGACAATTCCTGGTCTTAGAAGGGTAGAGTCGGTCAGTCTTTCGTTTGCTCCATCTTTCTGCCGTCCAGCCCACAGCAGGGTTTAGAACAAGCCAGGTCTCCACGCGTATCGCAGTAAGATGCTTTTTATCGGCCCCTCAGACAATCAGTCAATATATGATGAGTATGTCAGAGATAGCACTAGTCCATGCCATCTATCAAAAGCCTTTTCTTTCAATTGTAACACAAAATTGACATATGCGCCATCCGGAGCGGATCAACCAAGCCGCTGGGTAAATCCTCGAGTTTGGTCGCATGGCCCTGTCTTCTTTCAATGCGGCTATTACAAGCGGCGCTCCCGACCATCAAAGTTTGGCTAAATAACGGTTTCTCAGGTGGCTCCTTGCTATAGATTACTCTCTGTTAGTAAATAAGCTCGAGTGATTCCGTGTGCCATTGGTGGCATAATTTGGAGGATGAAGTTAGATTAGCGACAGTGCACGGCCGGCAGTTACATTCATGCGGAATGCCGCTGTAGTGAAAACTTAAAGTGTAGTATTTTGGTTTCACTAAGGACATCTAATTTCTCTCTCGTATTTAGACATCAGGTAAATATGAACCGAACTCTGTTTGCAACGATATTGCGTAGTCTTCTTCGTGATATCGGAAGAGCGGCAAAGTTGAGGTGTTTAGATAAAGCACTTCTTTTGCTTATATTTCTTCAGACTCGTATATGTGATGCAATGCTAGAGTATGGAATAGCAAACAACAGTTTGGTTCTTCTTATAAGCTTATAAGAATCGGCGAAAAGATATACTTCCTAGGGATATTTGAGAATAATTTAAATATTCAGCTTTCTCGACAGTCAGCCCATCTAGCCGTGTCATAGCCTGCGATAAGGTTTCCCAGCACCGCAGCGGGCGACGATAGCGCTACTTGTATCTACCTAAGCAAAATAAGCCTTTTCAATGGCATTGTCTCATTTTATCTAATTAAGACAATGTAACTTCAAATAAACTCACCCATAAGAGATAAAAGGTTCCAGTCCCCTCACCATATGTATTCCACTTGCAAGCTACTATCCTTGAATTGAGTTCGTCTTTGTACCATCAGCAAAAACACTTTCACTCGTTACCAATATGCATCTCAACACCCTCCTTCTCCTTGCTGGAAACCTGCTCCCAGTCTTTGGAGCAGCAACCAAATCTTCTAAGGCCCCCGAGCCTCAGCAACCAGGCATTGTCTCCAACTGCAAGTCATACTACCTCGTACAGAAGGGTGAAACGTGCTCCTCGGTCGCTACCAAGAACAAGATCTCCCTGTCCGACTTTCAGAAATGGAATCCCAAGACTGGCACTGACTGCAACGCCCTTCTGGCAAACGCATACGCCTGTGTTGCTGTCACCGAGACAAAGGGTTCAGCCCCAGCGAAGAAGTACTCCCCTACCCAAGCTGGCATCGCCAAAAACTGCGCCAAGTACGCTCTTGTCGGCAAGACCACGACGTGCAAGTCGATCGAGACACAGAACAAGGTCTCCTTTGCCAACTTTTACAAATGGAACCCCGCTGTTGGCAAGCACTGTCAGGGTCTCAAGAAAGGATACTATGTTTGTGTTGGTGTTGAACAGGCTGTGACACCGACACCGACAACTCCTGAGAATGTCAAGGGCAACAAAGCGCCTTCGCCGGTTCAGAAGGGAATTAACAAGTCGTGCAACGAATACCACCGTGTTTCTAAGGGTGATACTTGTTATGCTGTTGCTCAAGAGTTCAAGATCGATCTGGATGAGTTTTATAAGTGGAATCCTGCGGTTGGATCCAAGTGTGAGAACCTTTGGGCTAATTACTACTACTGTGTTAGCGTTGCTGGCGAGAAGCCAAAGACTACTCCTTCTCTCAACTAGAGTGGTACGATTAAGGGACCTCGTTCGGTGTTGCAATATCTGGTTTAAGTCATATGATAGTAATTAGCTACCGTCAGAACATTTCACGGGTGTGTATATTTGTATATCAAACTATTGTTCCAGGAGGATTATGCATCGACGGTCTATAATATTTACATGCTTTGTATCTACTAGAACTAATGCGTATCATTCATATCATTAAAACAACATCCCCAATCCGAGGAGGGCTCCGCCAACCAAGGCCCAAACCATACACTGATGTCTGTTGGCTCTTGAAACACTGACTGGCGTATATGGTGCCTCTCCAGCCTCCGATGAACCACTATGTGTGGACTTGGGTGCAACAGCACAAATGGAGACAGAATCACATCGATCCACGCAGTCTTGAAACTCATCCCCGTTAGAATAATAGGCCAAGATATTCCCGTTAACGGTAGAAGTGTCGCATAGAATATCGAACTTGTTGTTGTTAGGACCGGTATAAACACTGCCGGATAATTGACCGCAAGTTAAAGATGCTAGTACACCTGGGAGAAAAGACAGGTTCAGAGCCCAGAAGACCCCGAGGCGCGTTGAAGGCTGCATGCTAAAAAAGAAGGATATAACAACATTGCGATGTTTGGAGCACTAGAGGGGGTGGGGAAAGTGGTAGACCTCAGAGTCTTCTTATAGAGGTGATGGGCCAGCGCCATCTAGACCAAAGAAAAAAACAACAAGCTTCAATAGACCCCTTTTGAAGCGACCTTTTTTCTTCCACGAGACTTTGCTTGTGCGTATATCACACTCTTAAATCGTTTGTGTTCATCATATTCTCACAGTCGTTGACCTAACACACTCACTCACGATGATTCCACGGACGTACGGAGTACATTGCCGCTTTTGTAACAGCTTGTTTAGTGGGTGGCTCTCAAGCGGTCCCCTGTAAACCTAGCTCCAGGATAACTGAAAGCTCCATCGCGAGCGATCTGTCGAACTACAGTCGGCTCCACAGCTGCATCCCAGCTTCGTCGACACCACTACGGTCGCGGCCTCTTCCACTTTGACCTCGGAGGAAGAATCCAGCACCATAGTTACGGAGTCCGTCAGCAGCACAGAGACGTCTCAGAATCACGAGGAAATATCTACCACTGCTTTGTCGGCCACTGAAGCCACAACAAGCGAGATAGCCACCACGACTGAAGCTGCTACTCCTACCGACACAACGACTACATCGGAAGCACCGTCGGCTATACCCTTCCTCAGCAATGCTGGATTCGACGATTACACTCCATCTCTTGCGCCCTGGGAACTCTACATCGACGAGAATACCGTATCCATCGCCTCAGACGTCAAACATGATGGCCACAATTCCGCCCTCATGGTCCAAGGAATCAGGCCTCTCGTAGACTACATCAGGCAGCCGCTCCGGGGTTCCATTACTGCTGGTGTTGCATATACCATGTCCGCTTGGGTCAAAGCAGATATGTTTTGCCCTGGTGTCACGCTCATCTGCACATATCAAGATAACAATTGGAATAATCCAGAGGGTATCCTCCTTACCTCGCATGTGGACGAGTGGACACATGTTTCTTCGACTTGTGCTTATACGCAGGAGCAGGTTGATTCTGGGGATTTGTATTTCATGATAGGGTTTATTTGCTCTGAACCAGGGTCGAGGTTATATAGACACTGTGGACTTTTCGTCCTGAGAAGCTGAGTAGAAAAGGAAAGAAATTGCAGCCTCAATTATTACGCTGCAGATAAAGACTATCATTTTGGGGGGAACTTAAATGTCTCTTTGGAATCGAGTTTGGATGCTGACATATACGTCAACCGAGACTCGAGTCCCATTGGATGCCGTGGTGGAGATCGCTCTGCACCTGTGTTTGTAAGCACAATCGTCACCTCCGATAGCTTACATGTTGGCTGTACGATGGAAGATGGTGTAGGCTGAGTAATTAGCTGTCGCGAGATGTGGATAAGCGCACTCTATAAGTGATTTTATCCCTTTTGTGTAGATGTTACTGAATCAGATAAGAAACGACAACATTCACATAACCCCTTGAGAATATTTTGACCTGTTATTATTGATCTTTGGCAAGATGGTGGACCATAAAGAAATACCCCGACCAGTACGTCACTGATTGATATAGCTTCTCCAAATGGCTGACACAAGTGAAGAAGTATAATTTGGACGACATCCCATCCCTAGCAGGCAAAGTCGCCCTTGTCACCGGAGCCAAGTATGTTATCACTACGCTTGGAGCAGCGTGCCAACTAACAGCTTCTGTAGCACTCCAGATGGCGTCGGTTATCACATCACCCATCAACTCGCTCTCAAGGGAGCAAAAGTCTACATCGGCGCCCGCAATCTCCAAAAAGCAACTAAAGCCATCAGAACCATGCTTGCGGAGTCACCGCAGCTAAAGCCCGAATCTCTCGTTCCATTTGCGGTTGACATGGGAAATTTCAAACAAGTCCAATTCGCTGCGAGAAAAGTTGTCGCAGAAGAGCCTCGGCTTGATATCCTGGTCAACAACGCTGCTGTTCTTGCTAGACCTCTTGATAAAGACGGTAATGGCATTTCAGTCTCATTTGGCATTAACCATCTGGGCCCTTTTCTTCTGACAAGGGAGTTATTACCGCTGCTTAACAAAACTCAGGCTGAACATCCTGGTGTGCGGATTGTGAATGTTGCTTCGACAGCTCACTATGATGTTCCGACGGGTGCAAAATTTGGTTCGCTGGAGGACTTCAACACTACCTACGGGAGTGAGGATGAAGCGTTTGCTAATTATTTTCGATACGGTTACTCCAAACTCGCAAGCATTCTTCACATCAAAGAGCTTCAGCGCCGTTTTGATCAGCAAGGCATCGATATTCTAGCCCTCAGTGTTCACCCCGGAGGAGTTGCAACAAATGGTGCGGCAGGGTATCTTGGAGGTAGAGATAACGACACATTCCGATCGAACCTCTCGCCTTTCGAAGGTGCTATTACGCCTCTGTTTGCTGCTGCTCACCCGGAACCAGCTCAACAGAGAGACAAGTATGTTGGATCATTCATCATGCCGTTCGGTGCACTGAAAGAGCCAACTGAGGATGCGAATGACGTCGAATTGGCGAAACAGCTTTGGACAACGTCTGAGAAGGTAGTGAGTAGTGTGTTGGATTGTTTCATCTGGGATAGCATATTGATGCCAATGGGTGGCATCTTCAACATTGGCCAAAAGCCATAGATACTCGTCTACATAAATTTCTTATACGTCATAATCTTCTCGATAGACTATTTCATTAGACCGCCGAAGCACCTCTCAATAGAAACAAATTTGAAGAGAAAGCTGGCAGAAGGACGTCTCCCCCAACAAGGTGGACTCCACTAACATGTTCCCGATAGCTAATGAAACTTTCGACTTAGCGATCGTTCCATTATCAGCTCTTGGCCGCCGTGATCTCCAACTAAACAAGGCACCAACACACTTTGGTGGCTCATCCTACCAAACTCATGCAATACAACCGCTTGGCATTACCCTCCACGTCCAGATGATGTATACAACACCTGAGTCTCAGAAATTTCCCAACATGGCAACTATAACCACCAAGCAAGTCTACCTTCTCCACAAAACAATGACGCTGATCTCTGGGGTTTGCCCAATGTCCCCGGAAATAGTGAAATTGGCTCGATTAAAGTCAAAAAGTGGTTCCGGGAATCATCAGTGAATATAAGCGTGTTATGTTCCTTGAAGACCTGCATCTCTTCTCAGGTGCATCACCCTCCATTCTTTTATAAGTGCTTGAAAACTTAATTCGCAATGAGAACTTGGTTCGGTCGTGGCAAGAAACTGCAACGTGCGGTAACATCATGCTGTCTCTGCGTTTTTGTGCTTTACGGCTATGATCAAGGTGTCTTTGGAGGTATTCTCGAGAGCGAGGATTGGCTGCGACAGTTCAATGATCCTGGCGATACTTTGACCGGACTCATTACATCAAGCTATAATCTGGGCTGTTTGCTGGGATGTTTTAAGAATTTCTTTGTTGGTGAGAAGCTTGGTAGGAGATGGACTATTTGGGTGGCCATGGGCTGGATCCTTGTTGGGACTGCGTTGCAAGCAACTGCGTTTACACGAGGACATCTCATCGTGGGGCGAATTATGCCTGGTGTCGGCACCGGTCTGGAGACATCTACTGTCCCCATGTAAGTTGGACTATTGACCTTTTCTGGAATTTCTAACTAATTGCTTAAGTATCAATCCGAACTTTGTGAGGCCACAAAGCGTGGTCGTCTCGTCTCTGCAGAAGTCATGTTCGTCGGCATCGGCATTGCCTTCGCATATTGGTGGGACTTTGCCTTCAGCTTCGTCGGTGGGCCCTTCGCATGGCGATGGCCTCACGCTTTTCAAGCTGTCTTTGCATTCTGGGTTATCTTTGTGGTCTTTGGTGTACCCGAGTCGCCTCGTTGGTTGCTCAACCATGGGAAGAGACAAGAGGCCATCGAAGTGCTGTCAGCAGTCTATGATAAACCGATTGGCCATCCTGATATTCTGCGAGAGGTTGAGTCAATCGAGGCGGCTTTATCGATGGAAGCCGAAGCGGAAGGAAGCACTTCTTGGACTTCGACCTTTAGGAAGGATAAGGTCAGCACAAGGTACCGAGTCTTCCTTGCTTGGTTTGTGCAGTTCATGAATCAAGCCGTGATAGATAAAAGGAAAGGCTTGATAGAATTAAGTCTAGCCTAGAAGAAAGAGGACTATTTATACTAGTCCCTGAGATGATTGCCTCTATAGGCATCATCAGTTTGTCCTTGCTGCCTAGATAGGCTATATGCATATTAGGTAGCAAGGCGAACAACAAATAACTACAAACATAGGTATAGGCAAACCTAACCAACAAGCCGGTGGTATAAACTTGGTTGTTTACTATATTTTAAGTAAGTTGAACTCACCTCCAACCATTGGACTCTATACTAACCCATGTCAGCTGTTCTGACCGCCAACGTCCGACTCGAGCACAGACTTGCCCAGATCATCGCCGGTTGTATCCAGCTGATGTTCCCCATCGGCTCTTTGCTCCCCACTCTAGCTTTGGACAAGATGGGCCGTCGATCTACCATGATGTGGGGATCTGCCGGGCTGTCGTTCTCGATGAAGATGGTAGCAGCACTCTTGTCTCAGGCAGACGATACATCACGAGGTCGAGCATTTGTTGCTGCATCAGTAGCGTTTTTATTCACCTACATGCTTATCTTTGGTGCGAGTATGAACTGTGTTCCTTGGGTTTACGTCCCTGAGATTCTCCCTCTTCACGCTCGAACCAAGGGGACTGCCATTGGCGTCAGTTCCAACTGGCTTTGGAATATTACAGTAGTAAGTCTTAGTCATCAGCAACTTTCTCTGTTTGTATATAGCTGACGATTCACAGGTCATGATTACTCCCATCCTCATCAATCGTCTTGAGTGGAAGGCATATTTAATCTTTATGGCCACCAACCTCATTTTCGTGCTGATCATCTTCTTTTCGTACCCCGAGACATCTAACCTAGCTCTTGAAGAGGTTGACTACATCTTTGCTCGTGGCGAGAATACTGTTCAAGTGGCTGGAGAGATGCAGAAAGAACTTGCTCTTCATGGACGCCTGGCGGATGATAGATATCCTGAGAACGCAACAAAGGTGGAAAGTAAGCCGCATGAGAGGGGTGATGAATTTGTTGAGCATGCACCAGCTTGAGTTCTAGATACCTAGTAGGTATACGAGAAGACCTTTGGGCTAGTTGTGTTATGAGATAACCTGGCGGGCAGGCGGTGACGCGAATAGTCCGAAAAATTAAAGCCTTAAGATTAAATGTAGATTCCCCGAATTTGAACACGACAGTGAAACCCGTCATACGATCTCTGATGATAGCCTGAGCAGTGATCGAAGAGTATTCAATGCTCAGCACTAAACTCAGCGGTGAGCACTGAATTATTAAGGGTGAGCTAGTCAAGGTCGCTGAAGAGTTAAATTTCGGCTACTTCAAAGTATCAATGCAATTCGTAGACTGATCGGATGTCGGCACTGACTACTGAACTGCCGGAATATTTAAGCTTTGACGTGAGACAATGAGCAGGTATAATTTGTATGCGCCGGACGACGCGGACTTCAACACGAGCGAGATGAACCATAAGAAGCCTAAAAATGGAGGGATCTCGTATTTTATACATTAAACTTTCCAGGAACCCTGCTGTTGGAGAATGGATATATTGAAGAACAACAGGGGTGAAAGTAGAGTATATATATTGACTGTTCTTCCGTTAGCACTGCTTCTATTTCAAGCTGGCATTCAGAACAGAGACTGAATTTGCTTTCTTCTACTCGCAATCTACGCAAGACGTAAGTATCCTTGATGAATCCCTAACGAATTGTTTAAAAAGGCAAAATACTGAAACTCAAGCAGCTCGTCCATCCATATATCTACCCATCATGTTCGCCAAAGCCGTCATCCTCATCGCCTTCGCGTCCAACGCACTCGGCACACCCTACGTAGTCACCAACCCCAAGGACTTCTACAGCACCTGGTCCAGCGACGACTTCAGCGCCACACCCGCTCCCAACGGCCACTCCATCAAATGGTCGTTCACCGTAAAAGGACACAACGGTGTCCCAGACCCAGGAAACTTTGCAGCTTATTGCCACGGCCTGCAGGTGGTTTCTGACGACCTCGATCTCAAGGGCAAGCCTGACTTTGAGCGCTGCAACGACACTGCGTACGAGGCTCGCCAGTACTTCTCTGGTCAGCTCACTACTGTCGAGGTTCGGCGCACGGATTATCCTGATATTGGAAAGGAGGTGCAGATTTCTGCTACGGCGAATTATAGCTCGACCAACGATAAAATTGTTGGTGAGCACTTGAAGTTTGGCGATTTTCAGACAAAGTTCATTTCTACGCCCATTCAGGACTAAAAGTTGGTTGTCGAATGATTAGTCCATGGTTCGTCTGGAGCATCATTTCTTGTATATCCGTTAGAGGATGAATCTATAACTTATAACCTACAACGTGACCGTCTTTGTGACTGTATAGGCAAATACTGTTTCTACTGCAAGGTGATGGGCCAATCTCACCATCAACGCAATACCCATTGATGCCACCGAGTACTAAATACTACACTATTCAAGCGTAGGCTTTGAGATCCCCTAAGTGCCGTCTCTCAATACACTGAGCAGTCTCAATTAAGACCCGAGGTCGCAAGAATTATAACTCCCGGCATTTACTCCGAGGATCGCTTATTAAGAACCCTTCCCCAGCCCACTAGTTACCCCTCCCTCTTTCCGCCCTCGGATAAAGCACCGTCTATCGGAAAACGATCTCCCAATTAACTCAATGTGGTTCATTTCATTTTTTTTTTCTACGTTTGTTTACTAGAATACCCTCTCTTCCTTGAACCAAGTTCGCAGCAATGACTACGTATCATATTCGTGACGTTGATAACCGAGTGGAGGGGCGTCTCGCTCTTGTAACCGGAGCCAGGTACGACATGCACCTTGATGGTATGGCCCATTCGATGCTAATCATTCTCAGTGGTGGAATTGGTTCAGCTATTGCGAGAGGTCTTGCAGCAGAAGGCTGCGATGTCGTACTCCATTGCAACGCCAGCCTGGTGAGTTGCTCAACCAACAGAATGTATCATACTAAACCATATTTCCAGCATAAAGTCGAGGCCTTGTCTAAAGAACTAACGTCAGCTCATTCCGGTCAACTCTTCCCCTGTGTCTCAGCCGATCTCAGTTCTCGCGACGAAACCCGCGGCTTGGTCGATAAGGTCTTTCAAGACTCTAGCATATCTGCCAAGCACAAAGCAGTGTCTATTCTCGTTGCAAACGCTGGTCTTGGTAGGCGCATCCGAGACATCCAGAATATCGAAGAAGATGACTGGGACTCGGTTATGGAAGTCAATGCCAGGAGTCAGTTTGTGGTGGTCAAGGCCTGCTTGCCTGCTATGAGGGCGCAAAGCTGGGGTCGTGTGATTCTGGTCGGGAGTATTGCGAGTACGGGTGGTGGTATTAACGGCTGCCATTACGCGGCAACCAAGGGTGCTTTGAGGTGAGGTTTTGATGATCATTACATGATGTACAAGGACTGACTTTCGGAAGCTCGATGGGCAAGAATCTTTCAACTGTCTTGGCCGGCGAGGGAGTCACAGTCAACACTGTAGGTTTATCAAGATGTCCCCGCCTAGGTACTAACAGAAAGCATAGATCCTTCCTGCGATGATTGGCTTTACGGACATGATTCCAACACCAAAGGAAACGTGAGTGTTCTCGACAGTCGGAAGGTTTCGCCAACTATGCTGACCCGAGACCCCAGAACATGGACAAGAAAGACCGATCTGGAGGAACTGAAGGAAACGGATCCTGGCCTTGCCATTGCAGCAAGCGTCCCAGTACGCCGATTAGGCCATCCTACAGAGGTTGCCAACATCGCTGTTATGTAAGTACATTCTCTGTCATTTTGAGCAAATTCTAACGTTTCAAAGGATGGCAAAAACTGGATATCTCACTGGACAAGATATCATCTTGTCTGGTGGTTTGAAGTAGGCCCACAATGTCTCAAGGTTCTCAGTCAGTTCAGGTGCGGCAGAGACCAAAAAGAACATACAACACCGGGGATTCGCTGGTCGTCACCGACCCAACTACTAATCCGGCGCTTCGCAGCTTGACGATGGGGGAGCGGACGGGACCCCGTATTCTCTACGAGCTTTGGTCGTATGTGGTAGGGGGTCTGAATAATATCAGTTATAGAAGAGGACTCAGGAAGATAGGAGGAGTATAGAGCGGTGACTCTTGAGCTTGTACGTTCCCTTCGTCTAGTTCGGATCTGAAGAGACTGTTGGAACACCGAGATGTTTGCCTATGATGATTCTGAGTAGAATACGCTTGTCTACTGAACCTGTCCTGATTCCTGCGCGAACAAACTGGGATTCACGAAGGGTCGCGGGCATTAGTGTATGAGGTGAAGACAACAGCAAAAATTCAATTGTGCACTCAATTGACAAAATACAAATATCTGGAGCGACGCAGGCCTGATTCGAACAGACGCCTCCGAAGAGAATAGATTTCTAGTCTATCGCATTAGACCACTCTGCCACTGCGCCTTGATGCTTCCTGATTGGATGAAATGCTGGGCACTGGCTGTATCTATATTCCTAGGACGACTCCACTATCTTGCCGTCATGATCATCTTCATGGCTACTGATAAGCTTATTTCAGCTGAAACCCTTGGAAGCCATTCTCGGTACAGTCTTTCAGCGTCTTGGTATAAGTCGGAACTCCACCAAGATAGATCAAGCACTCGCGTGGCTTGCCTGGGATATTGTCTCCCATATACCACTAAACGAAATTAGCTATCTGGATGTCATCCACGAAAATGAGTTTAACATACCGACTTGGTGTTGGGTAGAAGAGAAGCATTTGCAATGCTCTGGACGTTGGCTGCCCACTCAGCCTCAGCGTCTTCACACGCATCAATCTTGTGACGGCCATGGGTTGACATGTACTTCATAACCTTGACGATGAACTCGCCTTGAGACTCAGCGCATGTTGGACCATTGCACAACGCCGTCGGTGCTTGAGGTCCATATGTGAAGAACATATTCGGAAACCCAGCAGCAGCCATACCAAGATACGTTTTCGCGCCGTATTTCCACTTATCAGCGAGTTTCACGCCCGAAACTCCCTGGATGTTGATATCCTTTAGACCGCCAGTGATGGCATCGAAACCCGTTGCGCAAACTACTACGTCAAACTCCCACTCCTTGTCAGTTGTCTTGATACCACGTTCTGTGACTTCAACAACTGGCGTGGCGTTTACGTCTACCAAGGAGACGTTGGACTGGTTGAAGATCTCGTAGAAACCGTTCTCGAGAGAAATTCGCTTACAACCAAAATTGTATGGCTGTTTCTCTGGCGCTAAGATCTCCTGGCAACGGGGATCCTTGACGCGAGATCGGACCTTGGATTTCCAGAATTTGTAGGCTTCTGCATTCGAGTCCTCTCGGAAGATCATATCTTGATAGTTTGCAAGCCAGAACTTGAAATCGCCATGGCTCCATAGTTCTTCATACACTGCCCGACGCGTCTCGGGATCATCGCTGAAAGTGTCGCGGGGGAGAAAGTTAAAGTCGAATCCACCGAAGCTAGCATGTCGGCCATTGAAAACCTCGTTGTAACGCTCTTCGGAAACTGACTTATCGTCGCGGGAGTATTCGATCTGTTTCATTGGGAGTGCCATATTGGGCGTTCGTTGAAAGAGCACGAACTCGCTTGCGACCTGACTAAGCTCCTGTGCCAGCTGGACACCCGTGGAGCCGGTTCCGATGACAGCGATTTTCTTGCCCTTCAGGTCTGGTTCCTTCTCAGGCCAGTACGAAGGATGGATCCAGAGACCGTTAAACTTGTCGATACCCTTCCAGTCGGGTGTATGGCGCTTGGCTGCGAAGCCAGTGTTCAAGAGCAAGTATCGCGCGACGAATTTCTTGCCATCCTTACTCTCAATCTCCCACCTGTTGGCTTCTTCGTTCCAGACGGCCTTGGAAATATACGTATTGAAGAATGTGTCCTTATGAAGATCCCACTTCTCAGCGACGTATGAGAAGTACTCTCTCAACTCGGCGCTGCCGGGGAAGCGCTGCGTCCAGTTCCAGTCACGCCATAGCTCGGGGTCAGAGAATTCGTAGTGCGGTATGGCACTGTCCACCCGAGCTCCTGGGTAGCGGTTCCAGAACCATACGCCTGCGTAATCAGAGGCCATGTCGACGAGCTTGACATTGTAGCCCTCTTCGCGAAGGCGCTTGAGTTGATAGACGCCACCGAAGCCGCCGCCAACAATAAGTGCGTCAAGTACAGTTGCGTTGACGGTCATGATGAAGTCTTTTGTATGCAATGGATTGAGATGGATTGAATAAAAGGCCCTTGGTCGACAGTGAGATCAGAATATATCGTCTGAGTAAAGCCTTGGTCGATTGTCAATATTTAAGTAAAACACTGATTTATCAAATTTCTTAGAATTCATGTCAATTGAATATATATTTAAACTATTCTGGTCGCTTAGATTCAGTTCCGTTGTCAGTTTTCGGAAGCATCACAGAACTAAGAGTCTCCGGGCGCATCGGAACAGCACCAGATAAGGCAGTCTGAGCTTCGGCCGCCATAAATATCAAGTACGCCAGAACTAACTTCCAAGTCTGATCAAACAGGGAATAAACATATCCGACTAAGAGATCCCATGATCCATCGTTCTTCGGCTCGGATGTGCTGTTGGCCATCGGTATCTGGCTTTATATCCGAAGAACCTCCTTCAGGTTCTGTTCCGCGGAACACTTGACAAACTTCCGAAGAAATAGCCAGAAGCCGATTCTTTCTTCTCAAATTAATAAGTAATATTATCCGAAGAGTTAACAAAAAAGGCTTCTTCCACCAGTGTTACCGTCGTCAGATCGCTCTTAAAAGAAGATAGTCCGCCGTCCGGACTGCTCCAATCCAAAGCTGTCTTCTATACAGAAAGTACATCCAATTCATAAGAATCAACAAAATTAAATACAAAACCATGTCTTCTTACGCTGACTCCTGGCTCAAGGTAAGCTCCCAAGATATCCAATCTGTTATGCGCACTAAATCGCACAGTTTGAAGAGTCTCTGGGTGGCGTCCGCCCCGTGTTGAAGGGCTCCGCGGAAGAAATGAGAGAGCAATTCAGCGGCCTCGGCGCCCTACTTGCATCTCAGGCCCCTCCTTTCCCAGAAAATAAGTTTCATGTCAGTAATGGAGAAGTAAGTGGCGTGGCGTATCGGACCTACACGCCTCTCAACTCTGAGGCCAAGAAATTGCCCATTGGTGTTTTCTATCACTCTGGTGGTTTTGTTTTAGGCAACCTTGACTCTGAGGATGGCTTCTGTCGATACATCGCACTCAAGGCCAACGTGGTTGTTGTGAACGTTGATTATCGTTTATCTCCTGAACACAAGGCTCCGGCACATTTGGAGGACGCCGTGACTCTTTACGAATGGGTAAGTCGGATATCCGTATCCCAGCCTATTGAGATGTTCACCAAGACCCCTTGCTGACAGTTCTGATTCAATAGGCTTTCAACAACGCCAATAGTATTGGCGGCAATCCCTCTAACATGTTCACCATCGGCACATCAGCTGGCGGCTGTCTTGCCCTTGCAGTTGCTCGAAAATTAGTCCTCGGTCAAACCAGTCTTTCCACTAATGCCATCACTGGAGTTGTTGCACTATGTCCAGTAGCATTCCACCCACGAAACATCCCAACAAAGTTCCAGGCGATACACTCGTCCTACAAGGAGAACAAAGAAAATGTGCCCATAGTCGATGAGGAATCACTTCTACAGATGTTTGAAAACTCTGGTATCGATCCTGGTGATAGGAACTACTTCCCATTGCTGGACGATGGTTGCTTGAAGATGTTCCCTAAGACATATGTCGCAACATGCGGCAATGATCCACTGCGGGATGATGGGAGAGTTCTTTATAATAGCCTCTCCTTGGCTGGCGTGCCTGCCAAGACCGGCCATCATGGTGATATGCCTCATTGCTTCTGGATAGTCCCATCTCTACCCGAGACAGGGGTGTTCCTGAACGAATTGATAAGCGGGATCAACTGGGCCATCAAAGGTAGTAATTAGTTTAGCATACAGCTATGTACGCACACATCTCTCACAATTGCCTGGCGCCCCTTTTGACATGTCAACCATATGTAATGCGCATTTAATTTATCGACTCAGATAGAAGACCTTCTGGTTACATATATCACAGCCCAAACGCCAAATTACTTGACCCCATATTTCCTTCAACCTCAAGACTACATACATCTACAGTTGAGAAAAGAGGAAAGCTAGCATCAAAAGAGTCGAAAGTAATGGTTGTAGGCGTGGGAAGTGAAAATACCTCTATCGCTTCATGCGGCAGCATTCCCATTAGCTCCCCATCCATGTGTCCAACAGATTCGTCAAAGGACCACGTATCAAGAATTGCCTCACTCTGGCTGAAATCTCTGATAGATGTTGCCTTTGCTTTGTCGTGTTGATTCGGAGTCTGCGGCCTAGATCCGTCGTGGACGGTACCAAAGAGGCTCCGCACAAGGAGGCTCTGTCTCTCCATCTTCCGACGTGCTCGCTCATCGACGTATATATTGCAAACAGTTTGTAGGTTATCGATAGTTTGTAGGGCACCCTTGGCGACAGGATCATGGGTACTGAACCTGGCCATCAAGGATCGTACGCCGGTCATGCTTTTCTCGAGGGGGAAGATATGGTCCAAGTCATTGAAGTAGGCCGTTCCGAGCACCAACGCTGCAACAAATAATGAGTTCACGACAAATGGGAGACGCTTTGGGATTTCTCGATTGTCACCCATTACTTTCAGGGGATCAACTGTCCTAACTGCAGAGTCGACACAGGAAAAAGCGAGGACTTGGTCGGGCTCCGTTGCAGCAGTAGGAGGTTCTCGCTGACTCATGTCCTGGCTGGCTTTGTACACGTGCTTAGAAGCGCTTTTCGTCAAGGATGGTCGAGCAAGTAGCATGATTGTCCAGTAATAAGCCTCTTTGAGGTGGCATAGACCAATATTTGGCGTTTCTTTCCCATTCGCCTCGTCAATTAATTTCGACGGTTTGATACTGTCAGTAGCCAGACCTAGAGGAAACTTATTCGCCCATTGTCGATGGTGTTCACTGATTCGCTCCAAATGCGTGTTTGAGACTTTTTGCGGGGAGTAGATGTTGGTAAGAATATCTTCAAAGATAGCGCAGAGATCGTTGGAAGCCGAGTAATTCTCATCGGTACCCGTATTCCGAGTTTCGTGTGTGGATGGTGGACGACCAAGTGATGCACTCATGAAGAGATCCAGTACTCGGAGGACCTTCCACAACCTTTCTCGCAGAAGATATTCGGACTGCTTGAAATGCTTGTTGACATCGTGTCGCTGAATTCCGAGAGCATATGCCGCGCGTACAGCACTGCCGAGATACATGAAAGCCGCGTTTCGCCGTGATGCACCAAGTAGGTACATGGTAATCAGAATGTTGGACTGTACTGCGAATATACTGATATCGTCCATGATTATGGAAGCGGCGAGGAAGCGTCCGTAGTTGAAATATTGCTCTGCTTCCTTGTCCCTATTGTCAGGACATGTCTGGGCGCCAATTGCAAATATGAGAAAGAAGACTGCCACTGAAGCTTTATCCTCTGGACCATCAGAGCACTTTTGATACCAAGACGCCAGTGACTCGGTGATTTCTCGTTCTTCGAAGAGGTTGAGTACGCAACTGGCTGAACGGAAGAACCAAGAGACCAGATATCGAGCCTCTTCCTCACCGGGTATTGCTGGTGTATCATCCATGGTGTTTACGAACCACGTGGAACTATCCGACGGCTTGGCCTCAACCATAAGATGTTGAAGAGCATCTTCCGTGAACGCACAGGGACCGAGCGAATCGCGTACTAGACGTCGGATAATCTGCAGGAAGGACAGGTTGGCTGCGTCACCAACGAAGACGATTTTCCCGTGGCCGTCTTGTATGAGCGTAGAGAATTGCGTACGCTCTGTATGGTCTTTGTGTGAATCATGTCCCGCCTGGTCGCTAAGCTGAGGTGGAGTCTGGTCAAAGACTTCGATGGAGGAGGAGACGCTTGGCGATATAGAGCCCTGCAAGTTGCCTGCACCAAAAGAGGGAGGTCGGGTGCTCCGGACTCTGCGCTTTCTTGTCGGAGAAGGGGTAAAGCTGCATTCGGAATCCACCCCGCGGGTGACGCAACGGCCACACGGCTGACGGCCGTCACAGCGCTCTTTGCGACGTTTACAAGTGTAGCAGGCATTGGCGCATCTACGGCGCTCGCTGTCTTTGAGTTTACGAGAGGGCATCGTTCACGTAGGTGTGGTAGGGAGAGGTGGACACTAGAGAGTACAAGGCCAGTCGAGACATCTGGGGGCGAATAACTTTTAAGCCATTGCAACGGGATTTACGGGCGACCCAGATTGCGGGGTTGGAATTCCCCAAGATGCGCTAAAGCAGCGGAACCTATCAAAGCAGATCGATATTTGTTTAGATTTGACTAGACGCGGCCATGTCTGGAGAACCTGGTAGCGGGCTGAGTTTAGCTACAGTCTGTACACGGGGCATTAGGGTGAGCATGACCATTGTGGCCTCTGCTAACTACAGGACCTTAATTTTCTTCCCTTATCCTTCATGAAGTATACCTTGCAGCTTTCTCGCCAATGCTACAAAGTATAGCAGTCTATACGGCAAGTATGTAACTGCATCTGTTACTTGCATGGCGTACCACGTTTTCAGCTTTTATCTTAAAGACTGTTAAGTGTTTTTGGTCTCTGCCAACCATCAATATATAAATTGAGAAGTAAACAGTAAGAAATTCAGTTCATAATACGTAGTTACTGTCTCTAATACGGAGTAGGTTGTCTCAATTCTCTCGGCTCTGCCGAGGTGAAGTGCATGGGGGGAGACGGGTCTACCTCACAACCATCGGAACCCCACAAGTGACTGCCCCAGATCCGATCCGATACAGGACACTACAGCCGATGGCCAGTATCTTATAAACTATTTCCCTGGCCACTGGAAGAGATGTGGGTGACTCTTTCCCGATTACGTCAAACATGTTGCATTAGGAAATAGGGCCAGCTTCTTCTAAGCTAAAATATACCCAGTGAGGAGGAAGGAAGAAAGTATCCATGTCTTTGGTTTTCTTGAGAGCCCTAACATCTCAATGTACATCGGGAGACTTCGCTGTAGTAGCATACTACCGCCGTTTTGTAATTCTTATATACACTGCCTCACGTTTTGGCTATTGCTGCTTGCATATGCTTCCCAATACCCCCGAAGCTTGCCCTTCTCCATCAGTTCCTCCCAACTTCTTCTTCAACCAGGGAACCTCCTCCAAAGAATACCGATACGCTCTAAACAGCGCGTTCGACTCACCAGGGAATATCTTTGCAGTAGCCTGATCGGGATACGGCGCGAAGTGCGGGTTGATAAACTCCCAGCAAACATATCCGTCCTTCGTAACCTCAAACAATCTTCCGAAAGCACTCTCACAAAGCAACGTGTTTCCATTGGCTAATCTCTGTGCACTGCCCATAAATGGAGTGAAGAAGTTGTGCATCTGCGAGCGATCCCTGTACTCCCAGATGATGTTCTTTGTTTGTCTGTCAACCTCGATGGCACGGGTATAAGTGATAGATTCACCCTTACGAAAAGCTCCATTGTCGAAGATGAGAATGTTGCCGTTGTCTAGTTCAGTGGCGTTGTGTTGTTGGGCAAGAACTTCTGGGCCGAGCTTCCAGACGATGTTGCCGGTGGATCTCTCGATGATTATAACGGCTGATACTGATCGGAGAGATGCGAGGATGTGTTTGCCATCGCGCATGGGGATGACGGAGTTGATAAGTGGATAGTGCTCTCTTGTATAGTGAGCTTGAAGGAGGTATTCGTCTCGTGGCAGACGCTCTGAGACTTTCCACTGCCAGACGAGATTGCCCTTCTCATCAACTTCATTGATGGTGTCCGCGTAAGTGATGCCATCGATCTCGGTCCCAGGGACACCGCCGATAACTTTCGCCGAGTCTTCGGGAGACAGCGCCTCAAGGCCAGTATAAAGAAAGCGGCCATCACCGTAGTGATACTGATCATGGTGGCCCAAATCATCCTTAAACTGACGAACCACTTTGCCATCAGGATCAAGCTCACTCATAACTCCACCGCCATACTTGTTAAAGAATGGAAAGGGGAAAGGGCCTCCATCTTTAGTGGTGAACTCAGTGGTTCGGAGAGTGTTGACAGCAAGATTTCCATTGGGCAGAATTCTAGCATGTCGACCGATTCTGCCGGGGAGTTTCCATGAGTGGACTTCATTGCCGTCAATGTCGACAAGGTGAGCTGTGTCGCTGGTCAGGGGGCAGAAAAGGGTGTAGCCCCCGAAGGACTTATCCTTGTCGACACCTGTGAGACCGACGCCACGTCTTTTTAGTGTATTTTGCTCCATGGCAAAGGCTTAATCTTCTGGTTTTTTGTTGGCGATGATTGTTGGAGCTTGGGTCTTGCTCGGTGATGGTTTAAGAAGTGCTGAGAGATTGTCTTGCTCGATGGTGATTTGATCTGAAGACACCAATAACACTCTGGACCATGCTTGTACTTGTAGATAATTTCCTTCTCATAAAATGATATCTTCAGATAGATATTGGCGTGACATTGCGAAAACATCGACCCCACGGCATCCCGACGGTAAGCCTGCGGGATGCCGTCGGGATGCCGCCGGTTGATAACGATCCGACGGTCCCTCGTTATCACCGCCGGCGCCATCTCATCTTATCAAGTCCTCCAATAGGTTAACCCAATTCAGCACGCCATTATCGTCGCCATGGTATCTTCAACACCATACAGATCTAGGCACATCGCTTATCAGGACATCATTGTTGCTTTGGCAGGGAGGTAGTATATAGACTGTAGCATTGTTCGGTACCATCATGTTAGAAATCACCATTGCTTCGATTGTTAGGCTTGACAATTAACATCTTGTTACAATGAGCTCCTTTTCTGAAAAGAGTCAGCCGGTGCAGTCCAAGACTTCGGAGCATGATGGCGATGTCATTCAGGATGAAGCTATTCATGTTCCGGGCTATGATCCTACCCTTACCATTGAATCTGGAGAGACCAGGAGAGCTTTGCTCAAAGTTGACTTCTTCATCTTGCCTTTTATCGTTCTTTGTTTCTGCTTCCTCCAATTCGATCGTACCAACATTGGCAATGCCCTAACCGACTCGCTTCGAACGGACATCAACATCGACAACTCAGACATCAACTTAGCCCAAACTCTCTTCACTGTCGGTTTCATTGTTACAGAGTTGCCCTTCAATATGATCAGCAAGTACATGGGCCCAGAAAGATTCCTTCCCATCACCATGTTCCTCTGGGGCATTGCTACTTGGTCTCAAATCTTCCTGAAGAACGCGCATGGTTTATGTGCTGCTCGATTCTTCATTGGTGCACTTGAGGGTGGTTACATCCCCGGTTTTGCTCTATACATTTCGCGATATTATACGAATCAAGAGCTTGCTCTACGATATGCCATTTTCTGGGCTTCCAACAGCTTTGCTGGTGCTCTTGGTGGGCCTTTGTCTATTGGTCTTCTTTCCCTTCGTGGACGAGGTGGTCTTCATGGCTGGCAGTGGCTGTTTCTTATTGGTAAGTGTTAAACTCTGTCTCCTAGGCTGGTACTAACGACGTATAGAGGGTGTTTTGACCTGCTGTCTTGGAGTTCTCGCATACCTATACTTCCCTCACAACGCTGCAAAGCCAAAGACGTTCTTTGGCAAATCATTCAACATCTTCACTGAGCGTGAAGCTTCCATCATCGTCACCCGCGTCATCCGTAATGA
Source organism: Fusarium coicis (assembly GCA_013781345.1). Lineage (NCBI taxonomy): Eukaryota > Fungi > Ascomycota > Sordariomycetes > Hypocreales > Nectriaceae > Fusarium > Fusarium coicis. The sequence goes on along the minus strand of JAAOAJ010000092.1, from coordinate 143,176 downwards.
TCCTACCAAAGCCCTCCGATACGGCCAACCAGTTCTTCTGTCACATATCGTTGACACCTTCACCGACTGGAGATTATACGGCCACCTCGTCGCTGGCCTTCTCTCCATGGTCATGATCTCTCCGATGAACACATACGCACCCTCCATCATCAAGTCTTTGGGTTTCACTTCCCTTCAAGCCAATGGCCTCAACTCCGTCGGTAGTGTCTGTGCCTTGATTTGGTCAGTCACTCTAGCATTCAGCAGTGATCACTTCCGTGAGCGTGGATTCCACATTGCCCTTGGCTACCTCTGGGGAGCTGCTGGTCTACTGTGGCTAGCCCTTGCACCAAATGGTGTATCGAAGTGGACTTTGTACGGTGGAGTGGTCTGGACACAGATGGGAATGGGCTGTGTCCAAGCCATCAGCGCTGCATGGCTCACAACCAAGATGCAGGATTACAAGAGACCTGTTGCCCTGGCTGCTTATGTGATGAGTATCCAGCTTGCCAACTTTCCTGGTAACCAACTTTTCAGAACTCAAGGTATGCACAAGTTCCATTTTGCATAAGGTCTAGGCTAACTGTGACTAGATGCACCTAGGTATACTCGCGGATTGAGTATTGCTGCTGGCTGTGCTATTGCTGCCGCTGTTGTTATTCTGGTCTGGAAGTTGCTATATCGACTCTTTGACAATGGTGATGCTGGTGTCGAGGCAAGGTTTCAGGTTGCTTCAGACGAGACTAGAAGTGAGATTTAAAACATTGTTAGCAATGTTATAGTATGATTGGTCTAAGTAGCACTGTTTTAAGTACAGCAATTGTTCAGCAGAGTTCGTTAGCCTTATGGCTATTTGTACTCAGTCTCCAGCCACCCCCAGCTTTCTATATCCATTCCCTAATCATCCTCCTCGTCAACTTCCATGGAAAACTTCAAGTTATGAATTTCCGCTGTCTTCCGCCATTCCTTCTCCGTCTCCTCAGAGATCTTGGCTCCCCCTCCTCCAGAGAGTCTCAAAATCGACTCGTCGGGATCATTAGGATACCCGGTGCAGAAAACAAGAGTCGTGGACCACGAGTCTTTCAGCTCTATGGAGAGATATTCCGCCTTGGGCATGCGTGATACACATCGCGCAGCCGCCGTAAAATATTCATTCGCCACATCATCAACAGGAAACATAGGATGCCAGCTATCTGGCGATCTCCATACGTTGCGGACGACAAGCCGCTTCCCTGAGGGTGATATGTCAAATGGTGTGAGTTCGAAAGCTTTGAGGCTTAGCCAGTGAGGCTCTTCAGCTGTATCTGACTCTGGTGGCCAGAAGATTGTAGGCTCGATGCTCCCCCCGAAGGAGAAATCTTTCAAGCCTTCTCTTTGGGAGAATTTACGTAGTTCTCGACTCAAAATATCTTCTCTTGTCGGCTCAAGAGACACGGCATCCAGTAGCAAGCGTGGACTAACAAAGTAATCGAGATCGAAATGGTGGATGGACGAAGGCAAATCACTCAATGATCGTGCTAGTTCTAGAAAGTCCTATTGTGAGAAATTGCCATTATCTTGAGTAGAGTTGAATTAAACTTACCATTTCTCTCCTTGAACACAATCTCAGGTACTCTCTCAGACATCAGACGCAGAGTAAGCGATCCCAAACGCGACATCGTACCCGCTATCAAGCAAAAAGAGCGCGGGGAGTAGAAAAAGCGGTCAAATCCACGAGATAAGTAGAAGCTTCGTACCACTGGCACCTCTGGGAGACATTGAGTCAACTCCTCAAAATGGTCCTCGACGTGATCTTCCAGTTGACTGAGATAACTGGGGCCTCTTTTAGCCCAGGGTATGGTAACGTTCAAGTCTATTAGTGGCTCCTCTTGCAAAGGTATTTGAGCAGTAACTCCAGAAGAGGCATGAAACCCGTGTCAATTTCGGGCCCTGTTGTTGGAGGATGTTCTTCATCTGGTGGTGGAAACGAGTAATCAACCCGACGGAGATATGAAAGACGCTGGGGTGAGAGAATGTTGTTCTTGATTGCATACAAGACGGATTCTGAGTTCAATTTGAGCTCGCGGAAAGATGCCTCTTCGATGAGAGGTTGCCATCCGTGAGATAGTGCTGCTAGAGGTGCGAGACAGCGGATTGGAGGTCTGGTTTCGTCGTAGAATTTAGCTGGCGAGAAGTACTCATCTGGTACAAGGTATTTAATGATATTTGATATGATCTCTGGTGCTAGTCGCTCCATTTTGGTGGTAGTGTTGCAATGCGTTGAGAGAGGAGAGTGGTAATCATGATGGATTCAAATGGCAGAAACCGATCGCGGAACGGAGCGGAAAATATCCGTGTCGCTTGTTGGCTGCTGCCTGTTACACGACCATCTCAATGCATTGACAATTTACGATTCCTCTGGTGAAATAGTTGCAAGTACTTAATAGCTTCATATTAACTCTAGATATTATTAGACAGACGCATCTGTATCTGAATGAACTTGGGCCCATTCCGGCCAAGACTCCCACCCGCCATCTGCATCAAACATCTCTGATCCTATAAAGTTCGGATACAAAAAAGAGAGGTCGGGCGGTAGCAATAACTCTTCTGAATTATAATCAGCACCAGTATTCTCAGGTAATGCTCCGGAAACGAGAGGCGTGGAAGGCAGGAACTCTGGGCGAAGCTTTTGGAACTGTGCATGTACAATGTCGCCTAGAATATGTGCGGCATGACAAGGCAACCCGATTGTCTTGAACCAGGTAATAAGCTTGAATACTATATTGTCCAACTCTGTAGTGTCATAATTGGCTGCTCGCAGTTTGGACTCATACGTGTGAACGATTCGACATAGAGTTAGTGCAGAGAAGCTAAGGATGTGGTAAATGTGATCTGTTAAATGGCGAGTCCGATCGTCGGTAGTATCAATGGCGAGATTGATGATGATTTTTGAATGCTTGATCATTTCCTTGAGAACGGAGCTGTACATAACGGATTTGGGTGATTTTAAGGACTGGCAATGAGCCAGTAGGTGAGCGAAGTGGAAGCCCATTTGTAGAAACTGGGATCTGGGCTCGTCTTGATCACGTCAACATCAATATTCTAGCACATCGAGAATAGACTTACGAAAAAGGACCATCCATTCTTGTTGCCACGCTTGCAGCGCGAGTTTAGTTCCAGCGAGGTCAACCTGAGCAATTCCACATTTGTTGTAAATGATCCAGTAGAGCTGAACTTCTGCTCCCATCCTCGCTTCGTAGTTGTTCACCTCATTCGACTTGACGAAACTGACACATTGGTCAACTTGCGCCTGAGTCAGTAGTGAATGTCTACGAGTTCCAACGCAGTACCTGTCCTCTCGTCAGTAGATATCTCGTCAGAGGATTACTGGTGACTTACTGAAGATGGGCAACACATAGGTGATTCCACAAACACCAACCATCCAATGAATCGTCGACATGCTGAGATGACCCGGGGCGGATAACGTCTATGAAATGAGGGCTCGCGAGCGCTTGCTGGATTGCATAGCCCGTGAGAAGCCAGCTGTCTATACTCAAGGGAACTTGACCTATAGTCGTCGACCAAAGGCTTAGTATGAGTACGGCTTGGAAGAACTCTAAAGTCTGTGGGACTTCCAGTAACGATGTTGTGATAAGACGCTTCGATTCCTCGAAGAGCCTAGGAGCGAGCCGATCTGCTAGGTTCTGACTCGTGTGCCGGACGGATATCAAGAAGATACTGCATACTAGCAATGGGGATCTTCGGACTTGCTGGAGGAGTCTGTCTGTTGGAATTTCTTCTGGGAATCTGACCCATCTGCCATAGTGAACATGGAATCTGAAACTTGTCAGTTATTCATCCTTAAACTAAAAGTAGTTATAGCTTACAGTCCTAACAGTGAGTGAGCTGTTTGTGGCGAGACAAGTCCTGTTGATATAACGTCTGATTGAGGCCCTGTTTGTGAAATTGCTTGCTCGGGCGAGTGCACTCCTGCATCGGTTGCAGCATCTCTTATTAGAAACACCGGAGCGGGGTCGAGTTCAGCAGACGGTACTGGCGCTTCCACCACTGCAGGTCTACTGTTGTTAGATGATCCGGCAATTTCATCCAGTTTTGAGTCCAGTTTATCGACCAAAGCGCTGACTGTTTGCTCGAGCCTTTCCAACCTATACGAACAGTTAATGATAGCTCGTCGTACCCACGAATATACAAACCTATCATCGACTGAGCTTCTCCTACCTCGAACAGCCGGGTCTTCACGTGTAACGTCTATTTGTTCACGTATGGGTGGTGAAATCGAGCGTCGATGGTGGTTAAAGTCCAAGGAGCATCGTTGAGATAAGGTCTTGCAACGCAAACAAGTTCCATTTGAGCTTCCGGAAGCGTAACAGCGAGTTTTGTATTTGCGGCAAAGATCACATGCTTTTGAAGCTCTACCGGGCCGTATAGGAGGCATATTAATGGCTAGGGATCTGCATGCAAGAAACAAATGCTGGATATAGATAAGGACTTCAATGGTCTATCGTGCCTTATCAGTACAGATGGCGTGCTAGATCGATCACGTGGAAGCTACGGAGATATAAGTGACGCCTTAACAACGAGCTCATGAATTCGGAAAATATTCTATCAGGAGATTTATTTGATACTCTAGGGTCCTTTGTAAACTTAGGGTCATACGTGGAAAATTCGAGCCAGGTTAGGAGGTCGGCAACCGATTAGATGGTTCAAATGGGCCATAGCTCAAGTGTGAAGAAAGATTGCGCGAAGAGCCCGGCGCTCTAAGGTCCAAGGTCAGCGAAAAGAAGCACTTATAGTACAGCGTTGAAGCCAGTGTGGTATGCTAGGACCCCCTTCAATATTGTCCAGATTACGTCAAGTACAGATCTCTTTGGCTTTGGCCTTGAGCAGCGATGCCAGAGTCTAGGGTGGCTGACGGTGGATAAGGTGAAGCAAGGTGAGCAAACAGCCGAAGATCAGCCACGGCCAGCACCCCACTAGTGGACCTTTAAATTTTGCGCGGATCGCGTTCCTCTCTTCTTCTTTTTCTTTTCTCCTTATGACCCTCTTCATTCAAGAAACCGTAAGTCCTCTGAACATGCATAAATACTTGCATTTTGCTAACATCTACCTCGCAGATGATGAGAACCGCGTGTTTAATATGATGCAGTGCCTCCTCCCCGGACCTCGAAACCCTCTGCCTCTCGGGGCAGCTTAAGCGGTTTCGTGGCGAGGTGAGGTTGGTACCATGAAATGGGCGTTCGACACAGACCTTGTTACAAGCATCGGACGCGATGGAAAAAAGCTCTGACTTTTTATGAATGAAAGAGAGGATTCTTGTTTTGGTTCACGCAACTCTGCTTGCAGAAATTGAACCGTTCTGAAAGGTAGGTTTTTGTTTTTTTGCGATTGAGGTAACTGGGGAGCATGCCTCAAGTGAGGTTTTGCGTATATATATTTACTACGAATTGAATTGAACCGAAATAAATTTTGAATCTTACTTGTAATGACAAATCTTGTGCCCCGCGACCTGCTGTTTTTGATAGCGTGAATGTGCCGTCCCTTGTCTAGAGCTGTATCAGGTGAAATGAGTTTTGGTGAGGTGAAGAAGCGAAGAGATTATCGCACAAGCAACCAAACACACATGCAAACGGCCGCAAGCAGACTGTGTTCGTGCTACGTAAATGCCCAACGATGCCTCAATTTGCATTCCCCTCAGACAAAAAAGTCTCCAGATTTCTTCATCCTCGTGGAGCTATCTTGGCGCAATGACAATCAAGTCCCTCTGAAATGAAAAAGACAAAAGAATCCATGGTGACGACATCAGTAGCGTCCCCTGGAATTACAGTGGGAGAGTAGCGCCCGCCCGTATCGGAGTCAACCACCTTTCCGGACGGGAGGACACGGAGTTGGAGGGTACATCGTGACATGACTCAAAGCTGCTGTGCTGTGCAGGTACCTCTCTATCATCCGCATCTCTCAGAATCTCCACCTTCTTGTCCTACAACCACCAAAGCCCAACCTCAAGTCAACGCCAACCCGAACAGCACACACCCCTCCCCTTGTCCTGCCACGCCCCAGAATCGTCCACGTCCCCCGGCGCGGATGCGGACACTCTCTCGTTGTCTCTCTCGGTCAATCTCTCTTTCTTCGTTCAAGACGCCTTCAAGATCTTCTTTTTGCGCTGGTCACTTTGAAGTGACCCGACACGCTCGACTTCGCTCGTCTTCTGCAGCAGCAGCTCGTATCGCCATTCCAGCCTCGACTCCCCCGGATTCCCAGCCATCAATCATCTGTCACCGTACCCCGTCGCTCGTTGCAACGTCCGTCGTCTGAACTTTTTGTCCCTCCATCGCCCGGCGATTATAAGCTCGATATAGCTCCCGAGCTTCTGTTGGAATCATGTCAAGCTCCTTCGAAAAGTCCGTCAAGGGCGCAACGAAGATCAAGGTACGTGTGCGGTCTTGGCGGTGCGCTCTTGATGAGCACAATATCAGCGGCAATCATGAGCCCAACCAATTTTCCTCCAGGGGCGCTGGTTATCACGATTCGACTTGTTACTGATCTTGGATGTTACAGAATGCTCCTCCAAAAACGAAATACATCGAACACATTCTCGTGGCTACCCATTCCGGCGAAGCTGGCGTCGGCGAGGTCTTTCGCGCTCTCACATACCGTCTTCGCGATTCAACATGGACCGTCGTCTTCAAAAGTCTAATTACTGTTCATTTGATGATCAGAGAGGGATCTCCTGATGTCACGCTCGCCTTTCTCTCGACGCATCGCAATGTGCTAGCGATTAGCAGCTTTACAGACGGTACGTTCCACGCAGGCCGAAAAATATCTGGGCATGGGCATTGACAGATTGGCAGCACAAATCCAGGGTCGAAATATCCGGCATTATGCCCACTACCTAGCTGAGAGAGCTCGCGCATACGAAAAGACGAAGACGGACTGGGTGCGCGCTTCCGAGTCAAGACTCGAGAAGCTTTCGGTTGAGAAGGGATTGTTACGAGAGACGGAAATCGTTCAGCACCAACTCGAGGCTTTACTAAAATGCGACGTAAGTTGGGACCGCAACGGGCGAGGGAATATTGACCACTGACAATCCCAGGTTATGGAGAACGAGCCAGAGAATGAAATCACCATAACCGTTTTCCGACTGCTTGTCTTGGATCTTTTGGCACTATTTCAGGTTCTCAACCAAGGGCTCATCAACATTCTCGGTATGTGTGCCCCTCCCCCTCTGTCTCAGCCCGCCACTTTGACTAACGTTCATCCCTTCAGGTAAATTTTTCGAGATGTCAAAGGTGGATGCCGAACGTGCTATGGCCATTTATCGGAAATTCACGAAGCAAACAGACTACGTCGTCCAATATCTGAGCGTAGCTCGTCAGCACGAACACCACACTCGAGTCGAGGTGCCCAAGCTCAAGCACGCTCCCGTTAACCTTGGACGCCAGCTGGAGGAGTATCTCCACGATCCCGATTTTGAGGTCCACCGAAGACAATACCTTGCAGAGCAGGATGTGAAGAAAACCGGTGGAGGTTCAAGCTCGAAGCAAGGAGGTCTCAGCAAGAAGAAGAGCACCGATTTCCCTGAACCAGCGTCCAACAACCCCTTTCCCAAGATCACGGCCTCTTCGAGTGGGAACAGAGCACCTGAGTCGAAACCCCAAGCCAACAAGGGTCCTGATCCCGATCTGATCGACTTCTTTGACTCTATCGAACAGAACCAGACACCGATGAGCATGAATCCCCAGCCTCAACAGGCTTTCCAGCAGCAACCGACAGGCATGCCGTTTCAACAGAACGGGTTTGCTCCTCAGCCTACTGGATTTGCCTCCAACAGTCCATTCCAACAACCTCAGCAAACTGGGTCCATGCAACCGCAGCAACCCCAGATGCAGCAGCCTCAGATCCAACTACAGCCCGACTTCACCGGAGCAGGTTTCGGAGGCTTCACTCCTCAACAACAAGCCTTCCAACCAAGTTCGCTCGCACCAATCCCTCAAGATACAATGGCCAGCTTTCCCAACGCTGCTCCTCAAATCCAACAACCTGTTCAGAACGGATCCCCTCAGGGCCTCCAACCGATGCAAACAGGAAGCACCAACCCCTTCCGCCAGTCTATGCTCATGGCTCAACAAACAGGCCTACCATCGTCTGCTACAACGCCCGCTCTAAACCGCCAATCTACAAACCCATTCGCTCGAACATCGCCACAGCAAAACACTTCTCCTTTCGCCCAAGCTTCAAACTCGCCTTTCCAATCACCGTCTCCTCAACAACAACCTGCCCTTCAGCCTACACCAACCGGCACAAACCCCTTTGCTCGCAACTCCACGATGCCAGCGCCAAACCAAGAACAGCGCCCACAAACTGCCGGCGCTGCTCTCGCTCCTCAACCCACCGGTACTACCAACCCCTTCCGAAACGGCGCCTTTGTCAACCACAACACAGGCATGGGATGGCAAGCCAACCAGCAGCCTATTGGAGGAGGCCTCGACCAACTTCCCACAGTACCTGTATTCCCTCGTCCTGCTCAACAGACACCCTGGCAGCAATAAGATTATCGAAGCAGCCGTTCCAAACCAAACAACCTTATCTTACAAGCTCATATCAAAGACATAATTCACATCGCGTTTTTCCACAGCGCCCTTTTGTTTCCGTTTCTTGGCTGTAACAGCCTCCCTTTCCATATAGTAAGCGAGGCGTTTTCGGGGGATGTGATTCGAAAAGAGGATTGCGAGGCCACAGGATGAGCACACAGAAGGATTCAGTATCCTGTCTGAAAATTGCCCTTCAATCCTCTCCTGGTGATTTTTCCTTTTGGATTAGTATAGTAGCAGTCATACAAAAATACAATTATCAATTATTTGTGTGTATTCACTGTGTCTGGTGTATGTTCTTTGTAGCCATGGTATCGTGTCATTTTTACCATCTTCAAAACTCCAGTTCCGCTATATCCCTCAGTGTCTTTTCCCAAACGCCCAAACTCCATAGCTATGCCCGTGTAAACGACGAAAACCATCTACTAGAGCGGATCATCGACGTCCATTCTACCACCCGTATCCCCCGTCACAGCAGCTTCTCTCGCTCCCGCTGTAGCAACACTCCTCTCGACCTTCTCCTCATCCACAAACACTCCCAGCCCTGAAAAAGCCTCGAACAAAGCGCGAGTGAGGTACTCATCAGGACTGTACCCTCCAGCCTTGAACTTGGGCTTCGTCCTTGTCTCCTCGACCCACTCGTTGCTATACATGGCCAGTTTCTCCGGCGAAAGGTCCACGCGCTCTGGCATGACGCGCACGCCGCCGTACGGATCGTACGGCTTGTTCTCCACCACGGCTGCCTTCTTCTCGCGCAGTCCTCTGATAGAGAGACCGCTGCTTCCCGCGGCGCCGAGTGCTGCGTCTCGCTTGTTGTGTCCTCGTTTCTTGAGCATGATCTTGTCCATCGCCTCTGTCGCGCGGCCCGTTTCTGCGCTTTGTAGCGAGTCGAGCATTTCTTCACGGAAGCGCTTGGCGTTGGCCTTTTCTTCGAGTTCTTCTTGATGTTCACGTAATCGTCGCTGCCGTGCTTCTTCCTCCTCTGCTGCGATACGACGTTGACGAGCATCGGCTGTTTCACGCGCAAGACGTCTATTGCGCTCAATATCCGCCTTGTGCTTCACCTCCCACTCCCCAAGTTCCGCCTCAGCCTTCCTCCTCTGCTCATCGGTGCCATAGACGAGATCACACGTCAAAACCTCCACCCTCTCCAGGTACTCATTATAAGCATCCAGCGTCTCAAAGTCCTCCTCAACCTTATTAAACACCGCCGCCACCCGTCTCCGGATATCGACTTCCCGCTCCACAGCAAGATCCGCGAAGAAAGCAGTCTTGAAACCGCGAAGACGAAGGGTCTTGTGGCAGCCGGCGTAGGGACACTGGTTGGGGCCGTCTTTGAAGATTCGCTCGACGCAGGTCTTGCACATGCGGTGGTAGCACTCTGGGTTGATGCGGAATTCCATGTCGCGGTTGAAGTAGCGTGTTGTCTTGCATACGGGACATGTCTCGTCTTGGTCTGGCGGTGCAGGCGCGTTGAGATCTGTGGCGTGGCGTATTGAGACGCCTGCGCGAGACATTTTGGCTGGAAAGTGCACGGGATGTGCGGTCGAGTGGAGGGGCGAGGTTGTCGAGAGATGAAGAGGAACTGAATTGCTTTGTTGTGGTGAAGAAGTGATTAATCGGTGGCTACCTTATCAAATGTTGGTTCTGCACGGCTGACGAGACGGAGGTTACAGGCTTGCCGGGGAGATTCCCATTGGCCAAAACTCGGAACTGTATGGCTCCACCTTGTAGCTGCCCCTCCATGAATTGTCAGCCTTCTCTCATAACCAACAGCTTCCATCGATTTCTCCCCTCAGAACATATCGCAATCGCCTCAAAAACATCACGATGGCTGATAACGGTGAGTACCATTCTAATCACTCATCCCATGAGTGTATATAAACAAATTCACCGTCAACTATGAGCGTCACATGTACTGACTCTCACAGAACCCACACCCGCTGAGACCGCCGCTGCCAACGCAAAGGAGGCTGAGGAGCAGGCTGCTCTTCCCTACAAGTGGACTCAGACCATCTCAGAGCTCGACGTCACCTTCAATGTACCTGGAAACCTCAAGTCGAGGGATCTCGTCATTACTATCAAGAAGCAGAGCCTACAGGCGGGTATCAAGGGCCAGGATCCAATTATCCAGGTATACACAACAAACTCAAGCCACATCCCATACACCAACTAACCCACCAACAGGGCGATCTTCCCCACGCCGTCCACGTTGACGACTCTACATGGACGCTCAGCACCAACTCAGACGGTACCAAGACAGTCGAGATCCACCTCGACAAGGTGAACAAGATGGAATGGTGGGCGCACGTCGTCACATCCGCCCCCAAGATCGACGTTACCAAGATCCAGCCCGACAACTCCAAGCTCTCAGATCTCGACGGTGAGACCCGCGGTATGGTCGAGAAGATGATGTTCGACCAGCAGCAGAAGGAGAAGGGACTGCCTAGCTCAGACGAGCAGAAGAAGGCGGATATCCTCAAGAAGTTCCAGGAGCAGCATCCCGAGATGGACTTCAGCAAGGCCAAGATCCAGTAAAAAGTATATATGACGAATCCCGCATTGCAGAATTAAAAAGACCTTTCAGTTCGTTACTTGTTGTGTTGTTTCATCTTGTTTCTAGAGCGATTGCCGCGCGCTCGAGAAAGGCGTTGAAGTTTTTGACTTGTTGAAGCATACCGCCTGCGGAGCTCGATGAGCTGGCTTCGTCTGTGATGCGTGAGACGAGAAGCTCGAGGTTAGCCAGATCGGCCTTTTTCTCTTGGGCGCGCGAGAGTTCAGGGGCGTCTCGTCCCCGTTCGACTGCCATGTCTATGTCATACATAATAGCTGAGGTATCGAGTCGATACTGAGATGATTAGCTGGTGTTGCATTAAAGAAAAGCAGTAGGCAACTCACTTTTGACTCTTTGGTGTCCTCTTCGTGCTTGATGCGTACAGCATCCATCTTGAGTGCTACTTGTTCCCTCTCCGCCTTGAGGCGTAATATCTCTTCTCGTAAAGAGAGCTTCTCTCGCTGTACCAGACGAACACGCTTCCGCAATGATTGCCAGTCCATGAGATGAATTGACTAATTCATCAGCCTCAATGCTTCCCACGCAGGGCGAAACAACTTACCAATTGTAATAACCGAGACGTAAGTTCCTCCTTATACGCCTCAAGTGCCCGTATCTTAATACGACATTCCTTCTTTTTATCTTTCTCTTCCGTGTTCTGCAACGCTTCCAAGAGCTTCGCTACCGTGCCGTCGATGACTTCTAAGCAGGCCTGTGCAAAGACATCTACCGCCGTGACTCCAGTTGTTGTAAAAGGCAGGTCCGCCGCAAGATGATCTTCTTCCTCATCGTCGCCCTTGATGAACTTCTTGACGTTGACGAAGCGCTGAACTGTGACCTCGATAGCTGAGCCATCGCTGACTCGGCGCTCTTTGGCAGCTTGTTTCGTCCTGCGGACCTGTTTCGGCAGTGGCTTCTCTTGCCTTGTCCGTGATTTCGATTTCGTAGGCTTTGGTTTGGTGGCTGGTTGTTTCTGTGTCGCGGGACTTCTTGATGGCCGTCCACGACGTCGTTTCGCTGCTGGTTCTTCTTGCTCTTCTTCCGCTTCTTGTCCATCGGGCTCAGCGACTGGTGATTGAGATGGTAGACTTCTTCGAGGTCGCTTTCTTCCAATTGTCTTGGCCGCTTCAACTGGATCGATGGCTTCCGCTACCTCTTCCTCCTCCTCCCGTGGTTCCTCCCCTATCACGGGCTCCTCTTCAGCTTCCTCCCCTTCAGGTTCTGCTATTTCTGTAGCATAATCCGATCGTTCATCATCCGCAGGTGCGTGGTCCGCTCGATTTGGCGAAAGTTCATCCTCATCGTCATCTTGCTCAGCAAGCCTCGAAGGTCGCCTTTGTGAGAGTCTCGACCGAATTACGGCAGGACCTTCACTCCTTCGCACCTTGCTGACCAGCGGTGATGAGGAAGGCGGTGCATCGTCCTCTTGTAACGTCGTATGTAATCGTGTAGTTGACGATATGGCTTCGCTCGTGTGTACGTCCTGTCGCTTATTCGCAATATCTTGCGCAATCTGTTCCAGTGACCTGCGGCCAGCCCGTCGTTGCGATGATTGTTCGGAGGGTTCATTATTTGGTAGCGCCGGCAACTCAACTTCAGCTTCGTTCTCGTCCGGTGCCTCGAGTTCTGGGCTCGGCAACTCAGGTTCTGGCTGTGGCTCCGGTTGGACTTCCTCTTCGCCCTCGGCTTCTGGTTCCGGCTCCTCTACAACATCAAGTCTCGGCTCTTCCTCTCGCGATTCACCTGTTGTATCCTGCGCGCCAGATTCCTTAGATGTTTCTGGCAAATCGTAGGGGTCTCTCAATCGAGGCGATCGTCTCCGTGCGCTTCCTTGCGCTTGTGCGGACGGCGGTGGTTCGTTATCCAATCTTCTCCTCTTAGCAGAAGTATTTGGCGTTCGGCGCTCCGACGATGTGGGAGGTGCTGGCGCAGGTGCGGCGGGAGTCGAGCCAGCTATGTTGAGGCCAGCGATATCGAGGTTGAAGGAGTCATCTTCGATGTTGGCACGCCTTGAGTCGTATTAGCACAAATACCCTAGTCATTCCGAAAGTAAGTTCATACTGGGCACCTCGTAGACGCTCGTTCAGCCGGTCAGCGCGGCGCTGTTGGCCTATCCATTGTGTTAGCGACTTGATCATGCTTGATGGTGGGAAGCATAGCTGACATACCTGTGGCCATTGTGGGGAAAAAGAGCACCTATGTCTTTCTTTGCGCATTCAATTTTATCCAGGGTTGGTGTTCAAGTTAAATGCGCTCGTGGTGTTGCAATTGTGCGTTTTTAATTGTGATGTTGATAGAGCAATGTTTGGATATGCTTGTGACGCGTGGGGTGAGACGCGTTCTAGAGCCGCGGGGCATCGAAGCAATTAATTAACTGATGAGCCAAATGGGACAACCAATGATCATATACAAGATAAAGACTTGAACATGGTAATACTACGACATAGGTAGTATTCCGTGAGCTTTTCTGTCGAGAATGAATTTTTCAGACCTGCATAATTTCTCCCATCACAACCACGGGGATTTCTGCCCTCTACCAAGTAAACAAAGACCCAAGACTTTTATAAGACGGCCAGCCGTCATCAGCCGGGTATCATTAGTTTTCTATATTCCTTTCCAGTCTATCCTCGATATCTCTTTCCTGCTCGATAGAGCCGAACGCCTTTTAAACACGCCTCAGTCCTATGTACATAATAACAGCTGAGGCCTAGTTCATAGGAATCCACTGCATCTTTTCTGTGTCGAATCGGTGACTAATCCCTTGTCAGTTCTCATGGACACGCATATACGTTGCATCGGAAGATCATACTCATGGTAATCAGTCCTCGACAATGCTTCCTTGCCGTATTCCGAAGCCAGCATCTCCTTGTACCTGTATGGAATCTTGGCGTGAACACCTTCAAAAGTGGTGTCTAGTAGAGGAAAGATGTACTTGTCCTGTCACATGAAGCTTTAGCACAAGGCAACGATCATTGCCATATATACGGTACGCACCTTGAACTCGTGGTCATGCTTGTCGTACATGACTCCATCGCCCATCTCATGTCCAGGGTCATACCGCGCCGCAGTGATGTCAATAAACAGACCATTCTGCATATCGATCCACCTTGCATCAATGAAGTTCATATAATCATCCCTCTCACGATATTTATGATACGGGTTGATCTCGAGCTGAAAAAAGCAGCCCTCCGGACAACCATCGTACTGGTAGTAGTAGATGGTCATGTTATAATAGGCAGCGAGGAAATACATGTCTGCCTCAGTAACTGAGACATCAGCGTCTAGGTCCCATGGCATGACCTGAGAGAATCCTTTGGGTTAGAGTGGACATGTGAAGGTATGGATATCCGTTATCTCTCACCTTCTTTCCCCACCACCAGCCGAGAAGGGAGCCATGCATTAACCAGGTCTGGACTCCCAGATCTCGAAATGTGGCTAGGTATGTCTGCATGAGGACTTTGATACCTGCATTCTGATCCTTTGGCTCGAGGGCTTCGCCAAAATATCTCAGATCATAGTGGGGATATTGTCTGAGCGGGTGAGCCCTTGTTAGTATTCCTGTGCGGCGTTGTTGGTTGTTGGTTGGTAACTCACGATGCTTCCCCTGCAAGTTTCGTTAGTCAAAGACCTTCTCGTTTAGAATACGATGACCAATTCGATTGGGCATAAGAGTGAACTTACTAAAGTATTTCGGCGGAGGGGCGTCTCTGGTGGGAAGTTTCTGTTCAATCTTTTGCAGGACTTCGGGAACTCCAAAGGCACTAGCGCTGGTGATCCAACCCAGGGCAACGGCAATGAATGCCGACAGTCTCATGTTATATCCGAATTCTGTGACTGTCACTACACGTGGTCGTCGAGACTCAATGGTCAACGCGTAGTTATAGTTCAGTTTAGGTTGGTTACGTGGACTCTGTGGTGATGTTTCTGGAGATCTGCAGGGGTAGTCTAGGGGCTCGCTCGCTCGTAGGCTGGCTCGTAACTTGAAAGGGGGCGTGCGGCAATGACGTTGAGAGTGAGAGCCAGTGAGAGATTACTTAAATCGAAGCATTACCTAGTGAGTATTATGTTCACGAGAATATAAGAAGATGCAGAGTGGAGGTGCTTGGTGTTGAGAATGGTGAGATTGCAGTCTGCACGACTCAGTGAGCGTACAGACAATTAATTGTTTGATGTTCCCTACTGTCCGACCCGTGGCTCCCACACATCCGACGTCAAGGTCCGCGTCACCAGCTGAAATCATATCGATAAGAGGAACTGGCTGTTTTGTCTCTATCACTCAATACATCGCAACAATTTATATAAAATATATCAACCTCTCTCTAGGCATTCATGATGGAGGCGCACGTGTCCGGAAATGGATGTCGATGTGGCGCCTTAAAATGTATCTTCATGCCTTGTAAATTCAGTTCAGTCGTTGGCACTGACGCAAGCTCAAATGCTGCCCCAGACCCAGACACGCACACTTTAAGGTTGCCCAGTCTAGACTGCTCGTCTCCACCTCCTCCATCCATCGCATCGCCAAGCTGAAGCTCAGCTGCCTAAGCTCCCTCATCTTCAACCTCCACTAGCCTTACCTTATACCCGGCTACTTGTCATCTTCAACCCCTCCCCATCAAACTAACTATTCCACCTCGCTTCTCGCACTCCCCTTTTTCTCTAGAGTCGCTCGACGCAAACAAACCTACGGCCCATACCTCCTTTTCCCGCCCTTGACAATGGGCGCGTGGAACGTATGTCTGCGGAACATCATGCATTAGCAAACCGACAAAACTGACAGCACCCATAGCTCTTCCGTGTCCTGGGCGACTTGTCCCACGCCCTCTCCAAATGCATCCTCATCTTCGCTATCCATCGAAACAGGAGCGCTGAGGGAGTCTCACTCATCACGCAGATCCTCTACGCCCTCGTCTTCTGCACACGTTACCTCGACCTCTTCATCGAGACGGTACCATGGAACATCGTCTTCAAGATCTTCTACATCATCTCGTCTATCTACATCATTGCTATTATGCAATGGATCTACCCTCGATCGCGTGAGCGTGAGATTGCTTGGAAGATTGGCGCCATCATCCTCGGTGGCTCGTTCGTCCTGTCTCCGTTCGTCATGCTCATCTTTGAGAGCCACAAGGGTTTCCGGCCTGTATGTTACTGCTGCCTGATAAACTCAATATTGCTGACAGTTTTTAGTGGATGTGGGTGTTCTCCCAGATTCTCGAGTCCGTCTGCGTTCTCCCCCAGCTTCTCCTCCTTCGACAAACAACCGTCCCCACCGTTATCGACTCCTTCTACCTCGTCGCTCTTGGTTCCTACCGCGCCCTCTACTGCGTCAACTGGTTCATCCGCGAATTTGAGATCTCCGGCAAGAAGCCCAACACCGTCTCCGTCATCTTCGGCATTATCCAGACTGCCCTGTACATCGACTTTGCTTGGGTTTACTACACTCGCCAGCGCGTCAAGCTTCGAGGTGGCGGCATTGTTGACGCTGACGACATGTCCCGCGGATGGCTACTCCGCCGAATCTTTGGAAAGCGCTTCGAGAACAACGATGACGATGAGGAGAGTGGCCCTGGTGGATTCGAAGATGAGCAGGGTGGCCGACGAGGAGCTCGTCCCAAGTGGGGAGCTCGTGGTATCTCAGTCAGTGCTGATGACGGCGTTCTCGAGCAGGACCGACACAACCGTGACCAGGACGAGTTCGGTGGCCCAGTCGACCCTGACGCCAAGATGCAAGACCCCGATGAGCTTGCCCGAGCTCTTGACGACGATGATGATGAGCAGACACCACTGCGACCTGGACAAACAGAAGGCCAGCCCAGCGGTCTTCAAGGCGGCGAGGGCTGGCGCGACTAGGATACCAAGCTTCCACGCCAAACTACAGCTTACATCACTTTTACGAACGCGAGTATGAACTCGAACGGAGTATGACGAATTGTTTACTTGGGATGTCTTGAAAGGTCTACCTCATTGCCATTTTAGTGCCACGTTTGATGCGATGGGATACATGGAACTGCGTTAGAAGAGAGGGACTGTGATCTGGTCTTGCTGATCTAGCAATGTTTCTAGTGGTATTCATGGGCCAGATTTATGTACACATAGCGGGATTCTAACACTACCAATCTCAAGACGAGATGAATTGGAATTCAGTCACTTTAAGATCACACATATCAGATTGCGATTTGAATCAAAGAAGGGGTCCATGTGTGTGTACCATTCAGGCAATAACCATGCCCATTCCTGCGCTCAAAACCAGTGCAGTTGTGTTGAGACAATTCCATCCCTTTCCACCATCGCCACCATGTCCTTCAAGGACAACAAAACTACCAACGAACAGCTCCCAACAATTCGCGCTATCTGACAAGGAATCTTTCCAGTCCCGTCTTTTGCAACTCCCATCAGCAGCATCCCAAGCTGCGAGAATAAAAACTCCGATGATAATAAAAAAATACAAAAAGCTAAACCGTAGCGAATGGAAAGAAAGAAAAAGGTCATATACTAGTAATAACATAAACATCTTGAAACCATAGGGTATTTCCTTCAATGGACGAAGCGCTTCTCGAACTCTGCAAATAGCTTTGGGGTGATTTCATCGCTGCTCATGCCCTCAATCTCGACGAGCACGCCCTTCTGGGCGTAGTGGTTCAGAACAGGCTCGCTGGTCTCTTGGAACTTCTTGTATCGTGCTCTGTAAACTTCCTCGGAATCATCAGGGCGCTGGATCAATCGCTCGCCGGTCACGTCATCGATTCCAGGGACTCGGGGCGCATTGAAGCTGGTGTTGTAGACTCGACCGGAAGGCTCGTGGACCCAGCGTCCGAGGATTCGCTCGAGAATAACGGATACGGGGGTCTTGAGCGAGACGACGAGATTGATCGGGATGAGCTTGTCGAGAGGGCCTACTTGAGAAGCTGTTCGCGGGAAGCCATCGAGGATGAACGAAGCGGAGGGGTCGTTGGAGGCCTTGGAAGGACGGTGGCCGTCGAGGAACGGAGCATTGATGAACGGATCAGAAGCAGCGCTGTTGAAAGAAGCCTCCATCGCCGTCGCTTCAGAATTAAGCGTCATGACATTCGGACCTCCATTCTTGGCGAGCCATCCCCGAGTGAAGAATTCGTTGGAAATAAGTCGCAGGATAAGATCATCAGCAACAAGTCCGCCCGCCTTCATCGTATTCTCGACCTTGATGCCTATACCACCATTAGCATTCCGCCTAAATGCTCCAATTGAGGGGAAAATCCTACCGAGGGGTGTCCTCTCCTTGACATTTCGACGCAGGAGATCACCGGTACTAATCTGATTAAGCTGAGGAAAGCGAGCGAGCAATCGCTCGCTCTGAGTCCCTTTACCAACGCCAGGTGCACCGAAGAGGATGACGCGAGCGGCCTTGTTCAGGTTCATTCTAGGCGACCTGTAACGAATGAGGCCGTCGCGAGTTTGAAACAATTAAGAACGGAGCAAAAGAAGGATAAAGTTGCGCCTCTATGCGATGAAGAAAAAAAAGTTTGTAGGGCGGATCCAAAAATGTCGTTTGAGGTTTAATTTCTTGTTGAGGGTCGATGGGACGATACTTTCGGAGATGGCGCGGGGAGATTGTTGAGTTCGGGAAAAAAGCAAGCACCAGAGGAGAATAGTTGTATAAGTTAGGAGGATAAAGAGGTTGAGGAGGAGAAAATGATGGAATAAGCAGCCTTGGATTACAAAACAACAGAGAGTGATGGATTTGATTTATAACCAAGAAAGAGGGAAAGACGAGATGCGTTGAGTTGAGGAGCAAGGTTGGAAGTGGGGGGGGGCTTATGTAGTGTTGATAGGGCGAGGCAAAGCGCTGTTGGTGTTGAGTCCAACTCGCAAGCGCGGTACTTTGAGCTTGCGCTGTAATTCAGCGATGCTACAGGTACCGTTCCCTAAAGATGGTGTGGACCGTGCGATGGAGGTAAGGTAACGAACGGTCAGGGTGGGCAGGGACCAATTCTCGGCAAGTGAATCTTGATGGCGGAGTCTATAACCGTGGCGTGCCGTCTTTGACATTCATACTTTCAACGTTTTCTTCGTGTTTCTTATAAAGTTATGGAATAAAAGTATTACCGGGACATTTCGGGCTCCGGATGATGTGGCATATGATGAATGGGGTGGTAAGAGAATCGGTGGTTCTGCCTTAAGTCCGGAACGGGCTTTGAGATGGAAACAGAAAAACAGGGGAAGAGGACGGTTAATTATCCCGTGTCATTTCAGGGTGTCAGTTGTCGATCTGGGGAATAAAAACGTGCACCTCCTTCTTGGCGCCGTTGATCCGATACATGCAGCATCTTCGCTCAAAGTCCGAGATCGCGGTACGACCTCGGCAGCACGACCATTTCCTTGTCCATAACAGATATTCGAACTCGAGAACAAGAAGAGTGAATACTCGTGTCTCCTCTCGTTCTAGAGTGCACCCTAGAAACAGTTGGCGTTAACGGGCATTCCCAAGAAATGATGATGCCTAACTTAGCACGTGTGTTACTCGCGAACCAATCAAGCTTGTCAGATTTGGTTTCCAAGAACCCCGGATTTTCCAAGGCGATGGACAGACACCTCGGCACACGGCATTATAAGCCACTGTGCATACCCGTGCAAGCGAGCGCGCCGTCATCGTGGTGGGAACGTCAGCTTTAGGGTAGGTAGAGCGAGCTACGTAGATGAACTGACGGAGAGCAGAAACTCGCGCGACATTCTGTTATTAATATTTAGAGGAATTAATCTAAAGTATCCTAAGCGTATCCTAAGATTGCCTAAAGTCATCTTAAAGTTACCTAAGCCTTTCCAACACTTATAATCGTGGTCTCGAGTTTTGCTTCAGCATGGGCACGGACGAAGTGAACCGGTCCTCAGCCATGGTGTAACTGTCTGCATCTGTTATTATTACTGCTCTAATCTAATCTATTCAATAGGGAAATCAACAAAAAGAAGAAATAAGGACAATCACCAGCTTCCTTCTCTTTCAGACAGCGCTCTTCCAGAGCTTGTCTTCAGGCCCTGACTTCCCTGAAGGCTTCCACATAGAGAGATACATCCAGATGCTCGACGCGCCTGTAGCCTTCGCCGACCACATATCACAGTTCAACAGTAGTACCGAAAGCGCATTGTGACTTTCCCTCTCGATCCAGATGATCGAAAGCGGTCCAGCGACGCCTACCAAATGTTCAAGAAGGCCAGAAGACCTGGTCGCAAGCTTTCGGGCTGGTAATTTCTTATACAGGCCCAACAATGCGCGTACCACCGTATGCTGGTTGAGCCTAAGTTTGAGTGGATGTCTTGTCTAGGGCCATGCGCCGAAATGAGGCTATAAAAACCTTTGAGGAAGGAAACCCAGCAGCGACAGACCAGCTCCTTAAATGGAAGAAAGGACTAGAACTAACCCTCTCGTCGGATGAGAGTCATCGTAGACGCGATGGACCAACACAAAGATCGGCATCCTGACTATTCATTCTTAATTATAGATGAGAGAATCTACTTCTTAGATATTGTCGCAATTACCCTCAAAAACAGGTTTAAACCAGAATTGCAGCTCGAGTATAACGGGCGGCTAGGTCCTATCGACAGACACTACCTTATCAGGAGGGCTTTTGAGGCTGAGCCTTTCCAGGTCATGCTTGCCACCAGGGCCACAGGAGGACAGGGCCTCAATCTCCGGTGCTTCAATGCCGTCGTCCAATGCGGGCGGTGGCATGAGAGGTTCAGATGCGTCGCAGAGACACTGGGTTTCTTCATCCCAAGTGCCAGAGAGATTAGGTAAGTTTATGATAACTTAAGGTAATTTAGGATAGTTTAGGATAACTAAGGATCAACTCATGATGGTATTTGATGAGTGTATTTTCATCTGAAGCCGAGTAAGCGATCGCGCCGTCATCGCTACGACTATAGTTGCTCAACTCCCAACGAGCTTACTGAAGACATGTCCTCCTCCTCCAGAACATACCATCATATTATAGAGGAATTGTCTCATCCCATTCACCTCAATTATTTGAAGCCAGCTGGACTCGTTGACGGTGACCTCAAACTTGATGCTTGAGAGTCTCAGGGGCTCTGTCACCCCTTTGAGGTAGGGGACGTTTCTCCATAGTCGACACATATGAATCTCGGCGTGGAGGGCAGTTGACAGAGATACAATCTGGGATGCCTAGGCCCTGAAATGCGGATAAGCCCCCTCCCACTTACTATGAGCGATCTGGGTCATTCTGTGTCGTGGTAGACTGACTCCTCAAGGGCATGAGTCTGTATGAAAGATTTTTGCCTGGGCGCGGAGATGGCGTACTTGCGTTGGGTCCAAGTTGAACCAAGCACGGATGAACTACGAGAATAGTTTCATACTCTGGCTTGAAGTAAAGACGAATAAGACTCTGTGGAAAACTTCTACAAGATACCCCTGGCGCAGGCCAGAAACCTTGGCGATTGAGTGCGAAAGGTAGGGTGGCAGTCCTGTCGCGTTGACAGGACATAAGAAGCGGCCATGGTGGTCCTGCTTGAAGCCGCGGGTTGTAGACTCGATTTCTATCATCTTGCCGTATATGTTCATTCGAAGTTCGGGGATCAAAAGAGCACCTTTCACATCAAGCAAGGACTCGCGCTGAGGGGCTGCTGGTGTGATGCCGATACTGTGTGAAATTTGGCCTCTTTTGAGGTGACTGGAGAGAGCTGTCAGCTTCCAAGGCATGATATAACATGGAGTGAGCGAACTTACCCTTCCTCATGGTGGCATGACGGTCGGCAGGCTGTTCAAGTTGCACGTGTCGCGTTTGATCTATGCACAGGCCAGAGAAACTGATCGGTCAATCATCGCAAGCATCGGGGGCCTGCGGGCTTCAAAGTCATATTATGTGAAGCGCATGAATTGATTGATCAACTTACCAGCTCTTATGTGGCGATGTGACAGCAGTAGTGTCGCGGGAGGGCGATGGCGAGAGGGATTGTGTGTTGACTGAAGAGGAGAGGAGAAATCTGAGACGGAAGAAGGAAGAGAATTTCTATGTCGAGAAGAGTTGCAAAGCCAACTTAAGTATGTCACTGACAACGACCGTGAATCACCGTCATCGCGAAGAATGATCGAGACACTGTCACCAAGTGCTATAGATTTCTTTAATCTTAAATGCAAAATTAATTAGGTAAATCTATAATAATTTAGAGGAGTTCAGAATAATCTAGAATAACTTTAGGAAAAGTTTAGGACCCTCATTCACGAGTTTACTTTCATCTCAGCAAGCATGCCGTCATTAACATGAGTGTCTCAGTGATGCTAGCCATCAAGACAGACAGCGGACAGAGCCAAAGGAACGTACCAACGACAAAGGAATTTCGCTCCTCTCAAGCCTCAATGATAATAAGGAAGTCGGAATTGACTCTAAGGTTGCGGGTGGATAATGCGGAGCGGCGCGGCGTCGGTAAGTTGCGGTGCGGGTGCGCCCAAAGCTCTCTTGTCGTCAAGTGAAAACGAGTCAAATTAAGCTTATTTTTGAGCTTCTTCGTAATCAGATTCACAGCCACTTCGTTGAACTCCGCCCATTTGTACGCCCTAGCATTCCGT
The DNA here is from genome assembly GCA_013781345.1 of Fusarium coicis. NCBI lineage: Eukaryota > Fungi > Ascomycota > Sordariomycetes > Hypocreales > Nectriaceae > Fusarium > Fusarium coicis. The sequence goes on along the minus strand of JAAOAJ010000092.1, from coordinate 120,501 downwards.
TATTGGCGATGATACCGTGAAACAGTCAATCGATGTCTTTGAAGCCCAGAATTATAGAGAAATGACTTGTTAAAAACAACATCACTTTTCACAATTGCCGTGCATGTTTCCCGAACATTCAATCGTGGCGTGTTGCACTCCATACGAGATCAGCGGAATAATGTCCCCATTGACTAACAAACCTTCGGGATGTGGACTACCGCCGACCTCACGGCTAACAATTCCTTTTCCTTTATTCCTCCAACAGTCACGTTTATAACTCCCGGATGTTATCCGACGATTCAGTCTTGGCAGGCGAGTACATCCACTATCGGTGACACCTCCATCGTACAAGCACCCAGAAATTCGGTACAAGAACGCATGGTTCTGTGCTTGACCGTCATGGGATTGGCAAGTCTGCTAAAAGGGCCGAAAACTTATATGGACTCCCCGCATGTTTAAACGGTTTAGAGCCTGCGCCGTCCCCAGATTATCCCCGCGTTGGACCTCTGCATCATGAGCATCACGGTCTTTTTAGTCATGAACCACCAGGTTTTTCATCGGGCTATATTCTTGGCATTACGGGGACCGGACCTCTCATCTGGTCTTCTCATTTGACAAACTGTGTCGGAATGAACTGCCATTGGGTCGGATTAGTGTCCATAGCTGGCTTTGCAAGTTCCGGGCATGACTTGTAGCTCCCGGATGCTCGATGCTCTGTGAAGTGAGGTTAGACTGGGAGAAGCAAGGATCAAAAAGATCGGTCCGAATACAGTTGATGATGATGGAGTTTGCGATGGCCAAGATGGTGAGAGTGTAAGTGAATGACCTCGGGTCTGCTAAAACTTCGGGATACGGAGAGATGTTGATGAAGAGCGCGTGTATATAAGATGAAGTGATCGACCGGATATCCATATAGAGCCAGTCAATTCACAGACTCGGATTCCTATCTATCTCTTCTACACCTTCATCATGTGGTCCAGTCTCCTCCTCCTAGGAGGCGTGTCTTTGAGCATAGCCAACCCAATTGTCCGACAAGAAGCTAATCCTCCCTACCGAAACAAGACCCTATGTCTTGACAAGCGTGTTGATGACCTCATGTCTCGCATGTCCCTCGAGGACAAGGCAGGTCAGATGTTCCATGGCCGAACAGTAGTCGTCAACAACACCTTTGATGAGACCATTGAGGAGTTTGTCACAGGCAAGCGCATCACTCACTACGTTCTCAGCGGCGGAGTCAATGATGTTCGAGGTGTTGCAAATTGGTATAACAAGCTACAGAGGCTGGCGATGAGCACACCACTTGGTATCCCCAGTGAGTACTACTGCGTTGTGACTCCATCAACTCCTAAGCATACTGACGACTTGTTAGTCACAATTAGCAGTGACCCACAACACGGGTGGACAGACGAGAATGCTGTCTCCGTTGTAGCACAGGGTTTCTCTCGATGGACTGAGCCTCTTGGTCTCGCTGCGCTACGATCCCCTGAGCTGGTCCGTCAGTTCGCTGAGATCGCACGTGAGGAGTACGTCGCTGTTGGTATTCGACAAGCACTGCACCCTCAGGTCGATCTAGCTACTGAGCCACGCTGGGGACGTATTACCGGTACCATGGGAGAAGACGCCAACCTCACCAGTGCTTTGATGGTTGAGTACATCAAGGGTCTTCAGGGCGACAAAATCGGGCCCAACTCGGTTATCGCGACCACCAAGCATTTCCCCGGCGGTGGCCCCATGGAAGATGGAGAGGACTCTCACTTTGAATGGGTAAATAATAGTCCATCTTATAGGAGGCTAATTGCTGATGTTGAGATGTAGGGCAAGAACCAGACTTACCCTGGTAACAACAGAGACTACCACTTGATCCCTTTCAAGGCCGCCATCGCAGCTGGTACCCGTCAAATGATGCCCTACTACTCTCGTCCCATCAACACCTCGTGGGAAGAAGTCGCCTTTGGCTTCAACAAGGGCGTCGTCAACGATCTCCTCAAGAAAGAGCTCGGCTTCGACGGTATCGTCGTTACCGACTGGGGTATCGTGACCACCCGATTCTGGGGTCTTGAAGACCAGACCGAGCTTGAGCGCGCTCGTCGTGTTCTCGAAGCTGGATGCGATATCTTTGGTGGTGAGACCAAGCCCGAGCTTATTATTGAGCTCGTCAACAAGGGCCTCATCTCAGAGGCTCGCATTGACGAGTCTGTTCGTAAGCTTATGAAGGAGAAGTTTGAGCTGGGTCTTTTCGACAATCCCTTCGTTGATGTCGACAAGGCTGAGCGCATTGCTGGAAACGACTACTTCAGCCGTCTTGGAAACGAGACACAGCGCCGTGCATTCACTCTTCTAACCAACAAGAATGGCGTTCTCCCTCTTCCTCTGTCCGCTCTCAATGCCAAGTTCTACATCGAGGGAATTGAGCCCGAGGTCATGGAATCCCGCAATCTCAGCGTCGTCGAGAACCCAGAGGACGCAGACTACGCATTCCTGCGCTTGGCATCACCATTCAAGCCCACCACAGCGCCTGGTCTTCCCGCCATGATCAACAACGGCAGTCTCGAGTTTAACACGACAGAAAAGGCTCGCCAGGCCAAGATCTACGCGACTCTCCCAACTGTTGTTGACATCAGACTCAACCGACCTGCTGCAGTACCTGAAGTAGCTGAGCAGGCTGTTGCACTGTTTGGTAGCTACGGTAGCAGCCATGATGCATTCCTGGATGTTGTCTTTGGAACGGATGGTTGGGGTCCTGAGGGAAGGTTGCCATTTGATCTGCCCGTGTCTCAGGAGGCTGCTGATGCGCAGAAAGAGGACGTGCCTTTTGATGTGGAGGCGCTGTTTAAGTTTGGCCATGGATTGAGGTATAAGGATACGTGTGATAGTACATAGGTGGTGGTTATGAGATGGAATGATGGTAAGATGATATGTAATGACCTAGCTTTACCTTGATAAAGGGGCTGTAATTAAAATGAAGTGTTTGCGTATACATGATTGCTTGATGATGCATTGACGTCTGAGTAGTGACCGTGAAGGCTGGGTTCAGTGGCTACGGTATAACGGACATTTTCTTAGTGGAATAATAGATCACTCTAACCTTCAATTAATTGACATTCGTTTATCAAGAACATGTATGTCAACAACGCATCAGGCTTGAGCCATGTTTGGCCGTAAACACAGAGTGAGACTGTCTTGGCTAATGAATGCAGGTTAAATGGCCCGGAAATACTGAAACCAATCAAACGTAAATGGAAACAGTCCAAAGCGTCTGAGCCTATGTTTCATAATCTGCGAAGTGACTGGCCAATGCTGACCTGCCAACTCAGACTGCAACTCAAGCAAATGAGGCCCTTTGCACTGCCAATATCTACAGACCACATCACATCACATATACTCGGCTAAATGATTGCGGTAAATTCAAGCATCGATAGCGGAGATAAGAGCGGGCTTTATCCGTCCATTGTTGAGACCTGTCACATGCAGGGGAGGGGGAATTCCAAAAAGAACTTCTCCCTCTCTCCATCTCCCAACAAAAGGATACGCTCGGCACTACCGGACATCACGTGATGCCCTGTTTCTTCTAGATTCTGTTGACGCAAGCCCCCTGTAAATCGCAGGCAGAGCGCAGGGATTGGATGCCTTCGCTGTAAGCCCTGCCGGAACAATAGTGAGCCCGGACCCCGATTGCGGCGAACCCCGGTCGGCGGGAAGACGGAGCTAGCCTGCTCTGCGCTCATCCATTGATCCAATCCCATCACCACGAGCACTGCTATTCCATTATTGTACGGCCTTGTCTGTACATCACCACACCCTTTCGCCATTAGCGGGCTCTTGGAGAATCTCGACTTTGCATCCACTCCCGTCCCTTTTCTTCATTATCTCCGACCTCAAACTTATCTCGCTCTCTTCTTCCGCTGTACCATTTTGGACCCTTGATATCTCGATACGTTGCGCCCAAGATTACGAAATTATACTCTACACCCTATCCGCCACATCTGATCCTCCCTCTACTCCCGACTCCTGCTCGCAATGAGCGCTTCCTCCAATGTCGCTCGCCGGGCTGTTGCCCGGAACCCTTTGATGGGCAATGGTGAGCTCACATCGCCTTTTTGATGAGGTGTCGTTTTACGTCCCCTGCTAACCTCTCACCCAAAGCCCGAGTTCTCTCACGGGGTGTTACTCCTGCCCTCCTCGGTCGCCACGTCAGTCGTAACGTCAAAGTCCCTGCCATTGCTCTGTTGATCCCTCGATCGATGAGTACCGATCATCACCGACACGACCCCAGTTCTTCTGGCCCGCCCCCGGGATTCAATGCCGAGCAGGCTAAGAAGCCGCTTCCCAAGGATTCCACAGGCTCTGTCGTTGCTAAGAAGGAGGACAAGAAGCTTGACCCGAACACCAAGGACTCTGCTGTGTTGAAGCCCGCAGATGCCTCTGCCACAGCCAAGGCCGATACAGAAGTTGTTGCCACCAAGGAGGGTGTGATGGAGAAGGGTGATGCTGCTCAAAAGGCCAAGGAGGAGAAGAAGCTCACTCTGTGGGAGAAGGTCAAGAAGGAGGCTCACCACTACTGGGATGGGTCTAAGCTGCTCGCCGCTGAGGTCAAGATCAGCTGGCGATTGGCCCTCAAGATGGCTGCCGGATACGAGCTCACCCGACGTGAGAACAAGCAACTTCAGCGAACAGTCCAGGATCTTGGTCGTTTAGTGCCCTTCTCCGTCTTCATTATCGTTCCCCTGGGTGAGGCACTTCTGCCCCTTGCCCTCAAGCTCTTCCCCAACATGCTCCCCAGCACATTCGAGGGACAAAAGTCAAAGGAGGCCAAGGCCACACTCCTCCGATCCACACGCAAGGAGGTCAGCCAATTCTTAAGACAAACACTCGGCGAGTCTGGACTGCCAGTGAGTCAAGCAACAACACAAAAAGAGGAGTTCTCCAACTTCTTCCGCAAAGTCCGCGCCACTGGCGAGACACCCACAGCCGAGGACGTTATCAAGGTCTGCAAGGTCTTCCGCGATGATTTGACCCTCGACAACTTGTCACGACCTCAGCTCGTTTCTATGTGCAAGTACATGAACCTCAACACATTCGGTACCGACATGATGCTCCGATATCAGATTCGTCACCGCATGCGACAGATCAAGCGCGACGACAAGGCCATCAGCTACGAGGGCGTTGACAGTCTGACTGTTGCCGAGCTCCAGGCTGCCTGTGCTGCCCGTGGTATCCGAACACACAGTGTCTCACCCGCCCGCATGCGAGCGGACCTCCAGACTTGGCTCGATCTCCGACTCAAGGAGGGTGTCCCTTCAACACTCCTCGTCCTGAGCAACGCCTATATGTACGGCCAGGGCTCAGGTGAGGGTTACAACCAGGTTGAGGCTCTCATCGGCGTCATGTCCGCCATTCCCGAGGAGCTGTACCACGAGATCGAGCTCGAGGTGCACAGCGCCGAGGGTGCTGCCACTAACAAGCAGCGACTCGAGGTCATCAAGGAGCAGCAGGATCTCATCGAGGACGAGGCCGAACAGGACCAAGCTAGCCAGAGCTCTGGCTTTGCCACTCCTCGAGACACAGACGATATCGATGAGAAGGAGGAGAGACTCGCTCAAGCTCAAGCTGAAGGTCTTGGCAAGAAGCAAGTCAGCGAGATGGTTGAGGCTGAGATGGAGTTGGCCAAGGCCGCTGAGTCTGCTGCATCACTAGAGCGGGAGATCAACGCCAGCTCTGGATCATCCAAGGAGCAGAAGTAGACGAGAGGAAAGTGAAGTGAAGTGGGCTAGAGGCTCAATGTACCATGACTTGGTGTGTGTGTTTTTCATATGTATGACTGTATGGATTGGTATGGCATCAAGGCGGGATGGGAAATTAAGGCGCTGTGCTGCTGTATCAAAAACTTGGCCCCCGATATTTGAGAGGACCGAAGATTAAGTATTACTTGTTTGGGATAGACCACTCTCGACGGGAAGCAATAGATTCCACTGAATGATTTTATTTGTATATATAATTGATTTGCCTGACACTGCACTGTGAGTTGCCATTTACCTTATTCCCGAGTGATATCTTGATGCCTGAGACGGGGACCCTTGGGCTTGGCTTAGCTGCGTCATCGTCTTTGCTAATGTAGATCTTGATAGAGGGGTACTTGTGAAGGTGATGGCGAGGGGTCACTACAGCCACCAGATGCGAGTCAATGTGTTTGACGATAGTTCAATAACGAAATGAGTATATTTAAAAGAGTCTCGCCAATTCTCTGTAATCCTAGACACAGAAATGAGGTGATATTCTGTCCTTGCTGTAACCTCAGAAGCCACTCTCTATCTCACAGTGGTCCCTGCGCCACCCCAGCTCCCCACGTCCTAACCTCTACCACTTAACTTAGCACCACCAAGCTTCAAGTCAAGCCAAGCCAATCCAACTCCCGCCAACTCCGCCCACTTTCAATCAACGTCACCTCTACTATCTCTCTTCTCCGAACGCTTCACATCGCTACAATATTTCAATCCTCTACCCCGTCTCGACATCAGCCCGCACCCGCCATCTTACACATTGGCCCCGCAATGACGGCCATGGAACAGCAACAGGACGACTTCTCCAACGTCTCGTGGAGCGAACACGTCCACGACCAGACATCCCGCTCTGTTCCTCCCGCCGAAGAACCAGGCCATGATATGAATGCGCCCGGGACCGGGCTGCAGATAGATGCCCCGTCGCTGGGGAATGAGGTCCTCGAGTGCACTGTTGGAACACCCATCAAGGAAAATGACGGGACCAAGGATGCTTTTGTCTCGTATCTCATCACCACAAACGTACGTACCACCTCAACCACTATATCATGCGCTCATACTGACCATTGCAGTCGACATTCTCTGCCTTCCAGCGCTCAACTACCACTGTCCGCCGCCGCTTCACAGACTTCGTATTCCTCTACAAACAACTCACCCGCGACTATCCCGCCGCTGCCGTGCCCCCTCTGCCCGACAAGCAACGCATGGAATATGTCCGCGGCGACCGCTTCGGCTCTGACTTTACCGCCCGCCGCGCCCACTCCCTCCAGCGCTTCTTGAACAGGCTGTCTCTCCATCCTACACTGCGCCGCGCTCCGATCCTGCATACGTTCCTCGAGAGCCCTGACTGGAATGCTACCATGCGCAGTCGTGGTGCGCGAGCGAGCTCTGCGAGTGATCCTGGATCTTCGGGGGTGTTTGATAACTTTGCTGATACGTTCATCAATGCCTTTACGAAGCTGCATCGCCCGGATCGTCGGTTCCTTGAGGTCAAGGAGAAGAGCGATAAGCTTGATGATGACCTTGGACATATTGAGAAGGTTATTGCTAGGGTTGCCAGACGGGAGACGGATTTGGAGGTGGACTTGCGAGAACTCGCAGAACAGTTCCAAAAGCTCATCCCGCTTGAACCCCATGTTGAACCCGCAGTCCACGGCTTCTCTGCTTCCATTGAAGACACAGCGACTCATCTACGGAAACTCAAGGACGTCACTGACCAAGACTATCTCGGTTCCCTGCGCGACATGCAGGCTTACTCCATCGCCCTCAAGAACCTCCTCAAAGCTCGTGAGCAGAAGCAGCTCGACTACGAACAACTCACCGAATATCTCAACAAATCCACCACAGAGCGCGATACCCTGCAATCCGGCCATCACGGCGGTTCCGGCGCCGGAAGCTTTCTGCGCGCCAAGATCGAAGACGTGCGGGGCGTAGACCACGAGCAGGCCCGTCGCGAACGCACGCGCAAGTTGGAGCTCCGCGTTGAAGAGCTAACCCACGAGGTTGAGAGCGCACGCAAGACGAGCGACATGTTTGACGATGAGGTTGTCAAGGAGGTCGCTGATTTCGAGCGCATCAAGAGGATTGAGATGAAGAGTCAATTGGGCGGTCTTGCAGATGCGCATATTGAGTTCTATGGCGAGGTTGCTAGTATTTGGGAAAAGTACGTTCAGGAGATGGAGAAGGAGGGTATCACGAGTGCATAGGAGTCAGTAGAGATTAAAGTTCCATTCGGCGTTTATTAGGATATGGCGTTTAGGTTGTTTAGACGATGATGAGGACTCGATAAAGTAGCTCGTCTAGAAGAAAGACATTCATGGCATTAGCACAGTCGATACTCGTGAACAAAGGACAAGAGTGAGCATGACTTTGAAGAATTGGTATTTGATTCAAGAATCACCTCATGTTTTCAGTCTTGACATTTTGTACCAAACGCCATCCAAGGTCTATTGACAAAAGCACAATATAACCAACATAGACAAGACAAACCACACAAACTCCGCTAATCCATGCAAAAAAGCACAACAAATAGCTTGCTACGATGCTCAGGTCCGCATCAACGCCCGCCCAAAGGTCTTGTCTCACCCTTCTCATCATCACTGCTCTCCTCCTCACTCTCCTCATCGCTATCACTGTCTTCTCCCACAGCGTAATGCTGCGTATCATCGCCAGCCAATCTATCACGAGATTGCTCGCGATCATCTCTGTAGTCTTCAAACTGCTCATCATCACTGCCCTCAGCAAAAGCATCGTACAGTTCTCCACCACGAGTCCTGCGGGCCTTGCCTCCGGCGGCCTTTTCGCCGGCTCGAAGACCCTCAGCCTCTTCTTCGTCGATGAGTTCGAATTCGTAGTTGTTGTGGGAGGTGTTGCGGAGACGGCGGCGACGGGCGATCCAGAAGTAGATTCCTAGACCGATGCAGAAGGCTGCGATGAGACCGACTGCGCCGTAGATCCAGATCTGTGCTTTCTTGGAGGCGCCGAAGGTGGGGAGCCAGGAGACCCAGGATGATGAAGCTGTAGTCGTTTCCTCGGCGGACTCTTGCGTACTTGAGGGCTCCTCCTCGTCAGTGCTTGTTGGTCGAGCGGGCTTGTTGGGTCGTTCAGGATGGTCGGTAGGATGTTCGATGAGAGTAGGCTTGGTAGCAGGAGGAGCTGAGGTTGTAGAAGCAGCAATGGTCGTGGTAGACACAATCTTATCGTGGTCCTTGTCATCATCTGCGTCAGGCATGGGTAGCAGAGTTGCCTTGTCGGCCTCAATAGCTTCACCCCATAGCTTCAGGCGCCAATCGGTGAAGCTGCCCTTGAATGAGTTCTTCTCAGTGTCGCGGACCACGATGGTCCACTTGCCGACACCACTTTCACCCCTATGTAATGTTAGAATGAGCAGATCAAATTTGACAGGAGTACATACCAGTGAGCAACACTCATAAAAGTCCAGTCAATGTATCCCTCCTCCTTGGCATCGCCTCGTCGGGCGACTGCAAGATGGCTGACCACATTGTCAGGGCTGATCAAGTCAACGCTCAGGTCACCACGTCGAGTGTGCTTAACGTTCATAGTAACAGTAATATGCTCAACACGAGCGAGGTTGGAGTCCTTGAGCATATCCTCAGTAACTTCAAGCGTTACACTCAAACCATCTCGACCCTCGGGGATCGACTTCTTGACATGAATCCAAGGAGAGAAATACCATGACTGTGGCTTGACCAGTGACCAATCCTTGGCTCGCTCGACCAAAGCCCAAGAGTCAATCTTTCCATAACCAAAAACGTGGCTGAACTTCTTGCCAATCGTGGTATTCTGCTGATTGGACTCGTCGCCTTCGATGGGGATGGCAGTGTCCATGGCGATGTATTGCAAGTCTCTCCAGGTGAGCTCAGGGCGAACTTGAAGCGCCAGAGCAAAGATACCAGCAGCAAGAGGCGCGGCAGCAGATGTACCACCGTGAGCCTTGTAACAACTGTTCTTTCCGACATCGGTTGTGTGCTGAACGAGTTAGTCGTTCTTCTAGACAAAGCCAATCTTAAACTCACAATAGCATCCCCGCTTCCACTGCTGTATGTAACAACCAATTGAGCAGAGCACTCTTCGGCGTAGTAAGGATGTTGTCCAGTACGGTCAACGGCTCCAATAGTAATACTGTAGATCGAGTTGGTGTATCCATCGAAGTTGCAGTTGTCGCCTTGGCCGGCACCATTACCACTGGCAAAAACGTAGATGGAACCAAGGCCGCGACGTCCCTTTTGAATCGCCTGGAGCATGGCTCTTCGGATAACCACGTCAGGCGCCTCCATGGTTTGACCATCATCAGACGGACCCCATGAGCAAGAGTAGATATGGTTGTCGTCGTATTTGTACATCATGGCTTCCGCTTCGTCGGCGTCGCTGATAAGCTTGCTAAGAATTCGGAGACCGGCGACCTTAGAATCATACGCAACACCAATACCACAGACATCGTTGCGAGCAGCTGCGACTTCACCAGCGCAGCGGGTGCCGTGTCGATCCTCGTCCAAAACAGGGGCAGGTTCGGGATCGTTGTCGTTGAAGTCCCAAGAGCCAGCGGCGAAGTAGTTGGGCTTGAGATCGTCGCTGTGCATATCAAGACCGTCGTCAATCACGGCCACAGTAACGTTTTTCCCGGTAATGCCATCGAGCCAGAGGCCAGTAACATTGACATCGTGGCCGACTTGTGTGGGGTTCAATAGATGCCACTGTTCCTTGAAGATGGGGTCCTGAATGTCCAACTCCTTCATAATTGACGCCTGGTATTTGCTCATCAGGTCTCGAGCTTCGGCAGGTGATTCGCGGCGTCCGAGTTGGGGGACATAGCCTTTTGGCGGTGGAGGAATCTCTCGCTTGAACAGGTGTTGTCGTGCTTGTTGCTTCTTGAACAAAAGAATACCATCAACTGGATCAGAGCCTCCCAGATCCCGTTTCCTTCTCTTTCGCTCTGTGATTTCTCTCTTCACAATATCGTGTTCGGCCTTGCGGGCGCGGAAAACATGGTGGTCATCAAGCGCACCAAGCTGGCCCTCGTGGGCAAATCCAAGTCTACTAGCGACCTGGTCGGGCGTCGTTGTCGTATCGAGATGGAGGACATAATAATCGTTTAATGCGTAGTCTCGTGCCGGTCTGGATCCATGAGCCAGAGCCGTAAAGCCGGCGAGGCTTAACAACGAAGCAATCTTCATGATGGAAAAGGAAAAAGGAAACCTTGCAGCGCAAGGGGAGGTGCGAGAGGTCGAGAAGCTGTTTAACACATCCAGAGAAACGCTATCGAACGGAACGAGAACTGGAGCAAACGGAGATATTAGCTTCGATGTTGAGAGATCGAAGATTGAATGGCGGCGACGGCGACGGGAGTTGCCACGCGGAGGGTCTATATTCGTGGCGGCTAAGGGGATCAAGAATGCAAAGCAATGCTGCTACGTTTTCGTACCACCAGCGTAGGATTGTCGGCGCAGGTCGCACAGCTTATGCTGGTCGGGAAGAACGGTTTCTTTGTTATCGTACCTCGAAAATGCAACGTAGTCGATCAAGGTTTTCGGAGAAGCTGGGTGTTAAAAGGTTTAAGGAGGGAACAAAGAGATGGGGTTGGGATTCGGGGTGCTCTCGTGGTGATGCGTGGCCTCGAACGCTACCGCCCAAAGTTCCTGACAGAAATAGGGGACCTGCACTGGAGCCGCTGGCGGTGCGTGGCTTAGAAGGGGGATCAGCCCGCTAAGGACACACGGCCACCTGCCGGATATGCCCCTAGCTGCGCCACAAGTGGGCATGGGCCAGTTTGCAATGCAACATAAAGTATCACGTTTTTAGTTTTCGCATTTGGTTTGAGACGAGATCTGAACCCAGAGAAACGATAAAAATGTTGAACTCTCTTCAAATGCCAGTCTTTCTGTTACTTCATCATCATGGCCTGCATTTATTCTTTGCCTATTCTCACAGCCCGGCATCATCATCATCTTCTCATCCCAAACGCCACAGCTCCGCCACTCTCGACAGATCTCAAACACTCAGACTCAAGATTAGACCAGATCTGGCCCCGAGCGTCGCATCCTCCCACCAAAACCGCACCTCAATAAGCGGCTCAATAGAGGCACGGTCCCTGAAGCATGAGGAATTCACATCAAGAATGTGGTTGCTAAGCAAATAAAATAAACATTTCTTTAAAATTAAGTCTAACACCGGAACTGGCTCTAAGAGATCTCATTCCATAGTCTATCGCCCCAACGCCATTTCTAAAACCAACCATCCCAGTTTTTGAATCGTTATATGAGCGCTCATAGAGACTCCTCCTTGTGAATCTCAATGCTTGGTGGTGCTCCTGTGAGAGCCTTGCATTGAGCGTACACCACGAATTGAGCGCCGACGAGACCGCATGTCATGACGATACGGGGTCCCAGTCCTGTGAGGAGTAATCGCTTGGGACCGAATTCTTTTGCGAGTTGGAACATGCGACTCGTCGCGCCCTGGCTCTTATCACCAGCACCCTTGTTGATGGCTGATAAGAGGGTATCGGCAGGGTGAGAGAGAATGGCAGCAGCAGCGCCAGCAGTGATACCAGACGTAAGCTCTACTCCAGTTGACTCAAGCTGTGTGAGCTTCTCCTTTCGCTCGGGGCCCATTGCGCGGTAGATGACCTCGTTGACAGCCTCATGAACAGAGAATTGACCGACAGCAAAAGGAATCTGCTTGAACAGCAGAGGAACAAAGCCAGAGTAGAAGCCCTTGAAGCCCTCCTCACGCGCCATTCTCGTAAACCCCGAAAGTAAACCATCGGCATATCCTCTCTGCGAAACGAGTCGAATTCTCGTAGCCTCGAGCGGACACAGAAGAATGTCAGCAAAGAACTCGGCGGATGCACTGGCAGTGAGATAGACGCCCGTTCGGTGATCAACAGCCTTCTCAGGACCTCCGAGCATAGTGATGTACTTCTTCTTGAAGAACTCGTAACCAGCGAACTTGGCACCGCCCTGTACGAGGTAGCCCACAGCAGTTGGACCGAAGCCAGTCAGTAGCGCCGAAGCGCCCTCCTTGGCGACGATGCTGCGACCGGCTGAGAGCATGTTGTATCCCTTCAAAGCATCGTCGACCTGGATCCGCGTCTTGACGACATCAATTGGCGTGACGGCCTGTTTTCTTGTTCAGCTTTACGATTGTGAGCATGTGAAGCATGCGACTTACACCGTGAGTGGACGTCGCAGCGAGGGCGCCTGCGCCAAAGAACTTGACATAGTCGCTGATGGTGAAGTTGGGCACTTCCGACTGTTTGGTAGCCATGATGAATGTCGCTCAATTGCTGAATCTGCCTGCTCCAAAGCTGTGCTGCACTGCGTAGAATGCGCGTTTGTTGTGTTTTATGTTTTTCGCTGGAATGATGACGTCGTTACTCACGTTCCGTAGCTACCGAGGAGCCAAGCTTGATCTTGCAGCCGGTTTTGCCGTCATCGGTCCGCTTTGACGCTTTTGGGCGTTTTCTAGCTTGCTTTACGACAATTGCGTCGATAAGGGCAATCATGCAGCTGAGTTTTATTATCTATTCTTTGATAAGTAGGATTTTCTTTGCAGTCGGCCACCCCGGACTTTTGAAGCTGGTCTTTTAGCCTGCGTCTTTGCTTGGCTCCCGTGAGACCCTCCATCGGCGGCCCGGACTTTAGGTGGAGCCACCGGCATCGACATGGCATCGGCTTCAGGATATAAACGCGACGGCGAGTGACATCACATCACAATCCCGCGGGGTTACCATGGAGTTGCGATGTCGCTCTTCGGCTGCATTCTCCATTTTGGTGACATTTGTTGACTGGCCTTCCTAGCCTAAGTGCTATTCCCGACTGCTCCGGACAGCCAATGGATCCCGTCATTGAAGAATTCCTGAAACCGGATGAGATCGCGAACATTTATTTATAGGTGACGCAGAGATAAAACATCATGGTACAACTAGACCATATCTAATCTTGGAGATAACAAGAGCTGAACTAAAAGTTCTGTTGCTATTCTGTCGGCCATCTGTAGCCGGGGCTGTAGGGTACCTCGGCCGGGACTGAAGCGTCATGTTTTCTTCGATGTAATAATCATGTCAAGGGGCAGCAGGTAACTTGGGATGTTGTCTTGCTTCGCAATAGTTCTATTTCCAAGAAACTGCTGTAGGTTCATCGATCTTCTGGGCCACGCTCTGATTGACCTTACGAGGCACCGTTGTTCCACAAACCCGACTGCAGGTATTGGTTTGCGTACCACCGGTCTAGTCATTGAATGCAATGGTGTACAAAAAAGACAAAGCTAAAAACAAATTTCCCTGGTCCCAGTTCTAGAAAATCCCCTTCATTCTTCGAACTATTGAGTACGCCAGCCTATCTTGCGAGCATCGAGATGTCTTCTCTCAGTATCCCACCTTGCGCGACCCTGTTATACGACTTTTTCTACAGGTTAGCTTTAAGGCAAGATGGCCGAGCGGTCTAAGGCGCTGTGTTCAGGTTCGATTCGAACTAGTAACGATTCGCAGTCTCGAAAGGGGCCTGGGTTCGAATCCCAGTCTTGTCATTTTTGTAGTTCCTCACTGCTGACAAAACCCTTCTTTTTATTGCTCATTCGTGCAATGGATAGAACTGCTAGCTTCTATTCTTTTACTCCTTGACAGTCGTGGTTTACCGGGTCTTGATGAAGTGGCATCGTGTTCTTATGACACAGGTCATTGTCGCGCTCCGTGCCGAATTGCTGTGATAAGTTGAGAAAAGCCCTTCATTCGAACATATCTTCTTGTCGTGGCCTTCTATAGTCTTCTGGATGGAAGCTTCTTAAGAGGCTAACGTTCTAAGGTATATATCTTGTCTTCAGATGTAAGATTTGTTATATTGTTGCTTCAAACGAGAGGAGTGATGATGCGGCCTTGAAATCGAGTGCTTTCACTATTGCCTCTGATTTATTTACAGTAATTCTGCACTCAAAATCTCCTCAATTTCGGAAAATGAAAAGAGCCTCCTGCTCACTCTTGGCTGACCGCTTCAGCCTTGTGCCTTTGAAGCAGGTTGCAGCGCATGAGAAGACGACTCTGTCCGGAACTTTTAACATCCGAAAGCAAAGCATCCTCGGTTACTCACGAGATGTCTTGGTTTATAGGACATGAAGTAGTATCCAATATGCTTCGAATGTCACCTCTCTGCCTATTCCAAGGCGGTTATGCTCGGGCCAAGACTCTTCGAGATGTTGACGATAGCATCGATATTGGCTGAGATGTTGAAAACATACGATGTTCCACCTTCGGGAAACAACTTCCAGAGATCCAACTCAGTAAAACACGGAGATGAGTAAAATAACTGTTTCGTCATGGACATGTGAAGTCGTCAATGCATCTCAAAACGGCACTCAGGACTTATAAAGACCCAGACTGGCCAGATTCAGCAGGTCGGATAGTCCCACGGCAAGCAAACCGACCAATGATACAACACCTCCTCAAACAGTGCAACAAAAGTCATGCGATTATAGATGCTGGACGCGGGGAAGTTGTAAGATTTAGTGTAGCATCACATAGAGCCTCGTAAGTTTAGGGTACCGTCTGGAAATGCACCACCGGTCTGGGGAAACTCGAGGCGAGAATATCCCGGATCCGGAGATGTAAATGAGAGTGAGAGTGAAGTGTTGGGCTTCCATCAGATGGTTCTAGAGTTTGGGGGTGAGGCAACTGACGTAGACAGGTGCTGTCACAAGACTGAGCCTATCGGTGGGCGCCGTGGCTGAGAATCACACGGTTTTCCGAAGTCTTGGCAGTTTAGCTTTTACACGACAAACAGTTCATATTTCATTTATGAAACTTGTAAATGAGTCGATATAGCACTCCAGAAACAATGATGGTGTTTTCAGAATTGTATCACAACGGCATTGTAATTGCGCCGAAAGCTACGGAGTATTTCTCCAGCGTTTCGAGTCTGGGGGGACCCCGATAATGCCCGACATGGGTGGCCCGGCTCTTGTCATTGTCACGACACACCAAATGGTGATCATCGAACCACCGGCAGTCATAACGTGTGATGCTGTAGAGCCAAGGACGGGAAAACAAAGAATTAGCATTTAGTCGATAATTATATAATGGTCATTCATTTCCAGGCCAGTAACTCATCATCAGCACTCACAATACAAATTGAGAACACGACCAAACAAGACACTCTACAATCGACGCTTTTATCACACCAACAAAACAACTTCAATCAAGCATAATAACCATCAAAATGCTTCCCGCTGCCACTTCCGCCCACATCGCTCCCAAGTCAGTATCTCCACCTCAACCAATCGCCTATTTTTGTACTAACAGAAGCATCAAGGGTCCTCCCCATCGTCTTGACCGTTGGAGGCGCTACAGTTGCAGGCCGCTCGCTGAGCCGTCAATACAACAGGGAGACAATTCGGGCGCAACCTACACCACGAACTCAACCTCAACCTCGATCAAGATATTTCGAGCTGGTTCTTGAGTCTGTTTTTGCATAAATAGTTTTTACTTTGCTGGACAAAGGGAATGAAATGATTCATGATGGGCGGCGCATTTAATTGAGGCATATTTATTATAGCCATTTGGAGTTATTTGCTTTACGAATCAATACTTATTCCATATCTTTACCTTATACCCAAGTGACCATGCCCCTTCAAGCTTTGTTAGAGCCTTGTAGATCGCATTCTGATCTGTACGCCGAATGACAACAGTCGTCGGCGAACATTGAAGATCAGTACAAGTTTGCCGAAGTTGTTAAGCTTATTCCTCCAGATTATTCCCCGAGATAACAACGGCCGCCCACCTCTCCATTTCCACCACTTAGCTCATTACCACTCCGTAAGCTGTACAATTCCATCTTTTAGCTCAATCCTACCGTTCGAATTCCCAGCATGAGCCCAGTCTTACTCCATCACGCCAAGCCGGTTTACGGAGAGCGTTTGAGCTAAGGTCGGCTTCATGCTTCCCTACTGAGTAATTGAGCGACGATCACGTGCAGGCCATGAAACTATAGATACACTTGTAAACCACGATACTACTCATGCGCTCTTTTTCTCATCGTGCCTTTTCTCGCGGCAAGAATCATGTTCAACTACGCTACACTCGCGGCTACGCTCTGGTTGGCTTGTCCTGCCTCAGCGAGCTATGCCTTCTACGTTGGCAAGAACCTCACTCAAGATGGGAGT
The DNA here is from genome assembly GCA_013781345.1 of Fusarium coicis. Lineage (NCBI taxonomy): Eukaryota > Fungi > Ascomycota > Sordariomycetes > Hypocreales > Nectriaceae > Fusarium > Fusarium coicis. Next base: position 103,576 of record JAAOAJ010000092.1, on the reverse strand, counting down.
GTCATCGTCGGAGGCACTGGAGAAGAAGTTTCTAGCCATTGGCTTCAGCTTTTCCCGGCGCGTGATCATCCTCCTAATTCCACGATTACTGTTGGCGTCACTAAAGATGCTGTGTACCCTGGAGAGCTCATTCAGATTCCGCAAGTGAACCATACGTTTCGGTACATGAGTATGGAGTACTCTGACTTTGAGGGCTTTCCTGCGCCGTTGACGAATGGTGGCTTGAATGAGAAGGGTGTGACGGTTCGTGATGTCTGGGCTGATAATCGTGATGAGCTGCTGGAGATGACCCCGAATCCTCAACGGGGTGTGCAGTACAGCGATTTTGCTCGCATTGTGATGGAAAGAGCTAGTAGCGCTCGCGAGGGTGTTGAAATCATTGGAGATCTGATGGCGGAGTACGGTGAAGCGACTTATGGTGGTAACTCTCACCTCATTGCTGATAAGGATGAGGGCTGGGTTGTTTGGGAGATGGCTGGCGGCAAAAAGCTCTGGGCTGCTCAGCGCCTTGGTCCGAATGATGTCAAGGTTCTCTACCCAGGTTATATCGAGGATTTTCCTACCGACTTCGAGAATGACCCAGACTATGCTGGATCTGACAATATTGTATCATTTGCCGTTGAGCAGGGCTGGTGGAACAAGACATCTGGCAAACCTTTCAACATCTTTGACGTGTATGGTCCTCAAGATCCTCGATACAAGGCTCGTGATGGAGGCTATAAGTTCATGTCGCAGGCAGCTCTAGAGAACGCTACTCTTGCGATGGTTCCTGTGACTGAAGCTAAGATGATGGAGAGGGTACGCGATCCTCGTATTGCAGATGATGAAGCTGGCTATGGACAAGTTGTCAGTCTTCATGGTGGAATCGATCGGGACATGTTGCGAATTTGGAACGCCCCCGCCACTTCTGTCGCTGCACCTTTTGTCCCATGGTGGATAGGCGTCCGGTCCGTCCCTCCTGAGTTCGGCGAACATCGATATTTGACGACGGGCGCTTCAAGCAGCTTCCTCAACCCAGACTATCAACTTCAAGAAGCCTCCGAGTTTGCTGGCCGCATCTTCAAGCGTGTGCTATATTACATGTGCTCGGACCCCAACAAATACCATCCTATCGTGACGGAGATGCTTGAGAGTTTCGAGAGCGCATCTCGCGTCCAGGTTGAAGGTTGGGTGGAAAAGACAGCGTTGACTATGATCAAGCAGGGAGAGCGAAAGGCGGCCCAGAGTTTACTGACGTATTACTCTCATACTCGCGCAGCCGAGGCTCTTGAAGTTGGGCATATGCTGAATAATGCTTTGGACGGGTATATCAAGTTGACAGGAAAGTGGCGTGGACCCAAGGGTGATCAGATCAATGATAGTGGTGAGGGTAACGAGACTGTCAATTGTCTTGTCGGATTTGACCCAGATAAGCCCAGATATCTCCAAGGGAACAACTAGATGCTCGGAAATAAGTAGTCAGATGGAAATAAGTCTTGCGCCTACAAATGCTTCAGCCCAGCGTATCTCGAGTGAATCAAATCACAAATCCAGTGCAACCGGCAAAAGTGGATTTGTTCCGCCTGTACCACGCCGCATTGCCGACCTATCGACCCGCTCCGTAAGCATGAAATCGGTGGGTAGGCCCCCCGAGCTCCCCGATATCACCAAAGCTCCCATATCGGAAACCATATCATGCGTGGTCTCGGACCTCGGAAGCGCCGCCGCGGATTATATAAACCCCGCTGAACCTAGCCTAGTCCCAACTTCCCCAGATTCGGAACGCGCCAACCAGACGCCAAACATTACTCTTTCAGCTTAGATGGAGTCGGAATTGACGACGCGGCCCGCCAAGATGTCGAAACGAAGCTGGTCTGAGGCTGAGAATGGTGAGAATCAGTTCCCGCCGCAGATCTCGAGGAAGGTCAAGGCTTGTACGGCGTGTCGAAGACAGAAGGTATGGCGTGCAAGTGGTGTGATGGAGTGTTGCTGATGATGAGTAGATCAAGTGTCTGATTGATGAGAATGGACCGCCTTGTCGACGATGTGCGGAGAAGGGACTTGGCTGTGTATTGGGGAAGAATCTACAGACAATTCTGGATGAGAAGTCACAGTACAGTAACTCCCCTCTTCAGACATCATCTTACTAATAGTTTTCAGATTCACTCAAGACGTGGCTTCAGATCTCGAGCAGATGCACAATTTCCTCAAGCAAGTCGCCGGTAGACTGGACCTGGACTTACCCCCGCTCCGCTCATTCTCCGGATCAGCAGAAGGACCAAAAGATGAATCACCAAGCCTATCAAACAAAGGCCATCACGTTCCCTCACGCGACAACTCACCAAAACTCATGCCAGAAGACGATGATGTTCCCTACGCGCCTATTCACTCATTATATACTCTCACAAAACTACGCGCTCTTCGGTCACCGGATGATATGAATTCGCAGCAGAATCCTGGCATGGAAGATGTGATTACGAAACGTCTCATATCATTAGCCGACGCAGAGCGACTGTTCAACTTTTACAGAAAACGTCTGGATCCGTATATCTATCTAATTGGATGTCCCTATGAGACGATGCAAGAATGTCGACAGAAGAGCCAATTTCTTCTCGTAGCAGTCCTCACAGTGGCTGCTCTCCACGACTCAACAGCAGACTACATCTACCCCGTGATAAGCTCCGAATTCCGCAGACTCTTCGAGACGTCGATATTCGAAAGACGGCTAAGCCGCGATTATCTCCGCGCCCTGTGCATCGGGTGCTATTGGCTCAGCGACTTATCATGGATGCTATCAGGCCACGCTATACGAAGAGCAGCTGAATTCGATCTTCACAACAGCTACGACAGAGCTATTGAAAAAGCTAGCACTGAGGATGCGCAGTGCGCGAGGATCTGGTACATACTTTGTGTTTGCGATCAGCAGCTCGCGACACAGTACGGGAGACCGTCGATAGTGCAGGAGGATCCTTCGACGCAGGGCGCTACTGATTTCTTGCATTGTGCTGTTTCGCATGAGGAGGATAGACGGCTATTGAGTCAAGTGACTGTCGTGAGCATTTTGAGGAGTATTCGGGAGTTGTTTACTGCGAATAAGGGGAAGCCGATACCGAGGCTGCATTTGAACCATATTTCGCATTTTAGGATACAACTTGATCAGTGGTTTACGTTCTGGACAGACCAAGTACAAGGCAAGCCCTTCAACTTACTCAATACGTCAGAATAGCAGAGCTAACGTGTATCAGAACGTTGGCCTGGCATCGGAGGCTTTCCAAGAAAAGGCATCATCCTCCACTACAACTTCGCTCAACTGTACCTATACTCCCACGTCTTCCGCGGCCTCTCTAAGGACGAACACATTCCACACTACTTCCTCGACTGTGCTCTAAACGGCATAACAGCCGCCACAACAATCATCGACAAATTCGTCAATGATCCCGACGTAGCTCTCGGTATCGTGGGGATGCCGTCATACGTCCACTCCATGACAGCATTCGCCTCCATGTTTCTAACCAAAGTCGCAACAAAATACCACGATCTCATCGAACGAGATAAAGTGTACGAACTAATCATGGGATTGGTCCAGCAGTTTCGGTCGCAGCCAGCTGGGAAGTGGCATCTGGCGAATCTCATGACTGGTGGGCTTGAGAGGATGGCGCAGACGCTCAAGTTGGAGATCCCAGGGGATATGGGTCCGCCGTTGGGGGTTGAGATGGATCAGAACGCTGATGCGGGGATATCGGGAGTTTCAGGGGTTGATGCTTTCTTCCCTGACCTGCCGGGTGATTTCTTTTTCAACTATGATATGAGCTTTGAGATGTCTGCGCCTTTGTAGAGTTAGGGGTTGTATGTATATATCACACGTCGTTTCTCAGACGAAGAAGGATTAAAAAGTCAAGCTGCCAACTTCTGTAACAACAGGAACTACACTGGACAACTTGGCATATGGGATATTTACTACCTTGTATGGTGCGAAACGAAGTGAAGGTCTCAACAGAACTATCTGAACCGGCAGGGCACGTCTGCAAAGATTCAATGAAGGAAAATAATGGAACATGCAAATTCATTTCGTTAACGAAAGTAAGTTAAACCATTTTATGGCGTGCTAATGAGTGTATGATAATTCTTTTAACATCGAAATAATTTCCATTCCATCTCTTCTGGCTGGTAAGCAAAACCCAATTTCTTTAATTAGTTATTTATTTCCTTTTTTTAAAGGACGGCTTTAAGTGTCTTTTACTTTCTTCTTTTCTTTTTCCCAGAGTGAGAGAGTTTTTTTTAATTATTCTTTTCTTTCGAAAGGAGAAGGTGGTGTCTCGGCGTCATACAGACGTGACGGGTCATGAACACCAACGCTAGCGAATGTCATTTTGACGGAATTGCTCGTTTAGGCAAAACCGTAACCTCTGAGATTAGCTACTCATGTCGAATCGAATGAATAAAATAATATCCGAGTAAACGGTCTGAACCCCCGGTGGATGTCGGGGAGTTCCTGGGCTGTCACAAACTTGCCTTGGGCGTCTTTATCTCCGTCATCATCTGTGATACTTGGAGATAGAGGTACGCCTAGGCTGGAGTGATGTTTCTGACAGGTCGAAGATTCTTACGCGAAGATTCTTTCATGAGTATTTCCGGTTGCGCGACGGGGACGCTCCCAGGAGGACTCTTTTTTTGTTTTTGCAACCATGTATGTTTGGTATCTGTTTGGGACAGTTCGTTTATAACCTTGTCCAAACTTGAAGGCTTTAGGTGGCGTGGGCCACCGGAGAATAACTTAAAATCTCCAGGGTCAAAAGCCTGACACGAGCTGAGCTCGAGGTATGTGCATTTGGGCATGGGAGGGCCTTGGATCTCGACTTCGGGGACTGTTGGCATTTCATTGCCATCGGTTTCGAAACCCTTGTTGGGCTCAATGCCACCGAAGTAGATGAAGTGCCTTTTTACCTTGTTTGCATTCCCATATTGTTGTCGAATCTTCCAGAGCCGAGGACGGCTCTTGCAGATACATGTCCAGATTATTGGGGTTTTGTTCTCCTCCTGTTCGATGTGGAGGATAGTATGAGGATGGAGGTCACCCTGTACCTTTCTCCTGACAATTGACCCCGGATAGAGGAAAGCTGGGAGTGTGGTTGGGGAAGACGAATGCGGAGAGTCAAGGCTCTCAGCTTCAAGGGTGCCATGGTCTGATGAGACTTTGGGCTGACACTCATTCCCCTGAGTTAAAGAGGAAACAGTAGAGTCGACAGAGTTAATAGAGTCGACGGAGTCAACAGAGTCGACAGAGTTATCAGAGTCGATAGAGTCGATAGAGTCGATAAAATGGATAGATTCGACAGAGGCAATAGAATTGACAGATTCGATTGAGTCAACAGAGGCAGAAGAGCTAACAGGGGCAATGAGAGAACTCTTCTCTCGCTGCTCTGACCGCGTCTCACGAGCTATATCAACATCGATGGCGCCCTCCGTCTGAAGGTCGTCCCTGGGGCAGAGGGCGACAGAGCTTAGAGGAGCATCTGCATTCATTGGCTTGGGAAAAGCATCCCCGTGATCTGTAGTTGCAGCTTGCGGTGGACTGGCCGTGGTGGACTGGGAGACTTTGTCCTCCTGTCTCCCACTAAGATCTGTTTCTGAATCGGAGAGGGCTTTCCTGCGATTGCTACTATAGCTTCGGTCTATTTGAAGCCTGTGGAGGCTCTTGTGACGTCCTCGAGACGGGGTTCTTGTCCTACCACGGCGGTGCCGATCGTGGTCATGACGGTATTTGCGGTCGGGAGGAGGCCGTCGACGCGGTGGGCCGAGGATCGGCTGTCTGAGAGAGGCAATCTGGATCAGAATGCAGCCGAATACAGTGAATCTTTCGCTCCATGTTTGCTTGTGTGCCCCATAGTCTTTATCAGTTCCCTCGCGGTCAGGATCTATCCTGTGCCGCCGCCGATACCGCGGATTCAGATGACAAGGACTGTCGGACATGTGGACTTTCTCGGTGACGGCGGAAACGTAAGGGAGTGATGTAATGCTTGGAAAAGTACAATGAGAGTGTTGATAAGTATATTCAGCGACAAAGAGTGTGTTGCAGCGCTGTCCTCTCCTTCAGCGGAGCATATATTTTGTTAGAAGGATGAAAATGACGAGCCCAAGATTCGAGCCGAAGGCAGATTGGGCGAGCCCACTGGCTATGTCACAGCAATCGTGGCTCAGAGGCAGACCACATACAACTGCATTTCCAACCCCCATCACATCTTTGTTGGACGTGTACTGTATTGAGTCAGTATGGTGGGTGGCGTCTAAGCGCCCAAGGACCCCCAACAGCCCGTTTCCATTAGGCATAATATGCCTTCTTGGCGCACATAAACTCTTTTTGACTGGTCCACGTCGTGGTCTGGTGTGTGGTGTGGCTGGATTCCTGCTTACTGTTACACAAAGAGCCTGCAATGGGCAAATCTAGAACCTTGCAACTGCGGCAAAGCCCTGGAGAGAAGAAGCAACTAGAAGGTCCAAGAGGACCTCTCTGGACCTCGGCGTCATCGTTGCTGATGTTGCCCATCTTGCATTCTAGGAATGTCGGGGGATTTGGGTGATTGGGGGACAAGCTGAGGAAGTCCACATAGCCGTTTCTGTGACCCTCCAGCACCTGCTGACGAGAATAATAGCCTAGAGAATGAAGTACTGGCTTATGCTGCTGAGTATTCGAACGAACTTACATAATCGGCACAGTTGATCAAGTCATGGAGGGGACCTCGGAACCTAAAAAGGGTCAAGAGGTCACTGGTCGAGTTACCTCTCTGCGCGACTATTTACAGACGACAGTCAATTGAGAGCTTTAATCCACTTATTAGAGAGGAGTATTATCTGTCAGCGAAAGGAAGTACTTCAGTATTGTTAATATACACACATCGTGCAAGGTTGACATGGTACGCGTGGGCTGCACCAATAATCATACAACCCCATCAGTGGTTACAGTTTAAGTCCTCAACTTTTACACCTTCCCAGATAAGGAGAATGTAATTTCTCATTGATATGTATCTGTCGAATTTCAGTTAGTCCTGATCAGTCTAGTTTCTCTGACAAGGATCAGATACTCTATATAGGTAAATATCATGAACTGTGCTCACACCCTCATATGAGAGCCAAGATACTTCGCGATCAGATACTTCTTCTATACCATGAGCCTAGGGTTTCTGCTAGCCGAAGTCATACAATTCGTTATTTTTCTTCCAAACTCAGCAAAGACTAAAGTAGTAACATATAGCATACTGTCAAGCCTCTCTCTCTATATTATTACTCCCTAATGTCAACTGGAACCCGCCTGCATAGGAATCTGACCCCCTTAGCCGAATTGGCTCAATACCTTTGTGCTCCTCGGTGATATAGGAAATTGTGGTCAGATCACGGTGATTTTCAATCACACGAGAAGCATCCTTAAACAATGTGGCCACGGGATCTGCTATCACTTCTCGGTCACATGAGCGGTGCAAAAACTTAAAGATGACACCAGTCAAGGGTAGTAACAACGTAATGGCGAACCATGAAAAGAGTCTTTCGAACGACACAGACGCTTGGAGCCGAGGCTCAGCAGGGCGGAGAGTCAAGGAAGCAGTGTCAGTATCCTCGAATGAGGCGTGAAACATGTCCCAATTTGACATGTACGCGTAGCGAATGAGCGTCGCGGTGTAATTGTTGAGGTTCTCCCAGGTGGGTAGCATAGATGTGTTCATAACGGCAATCTGGGCCATAGCATCAGGCATAACCCACAAGGAATCTTTCGTCCAGATAGACGGCTTGATGGCTTTGACGATCTCGGCCTCTCGTGAAGCTGAGATTGTTTGGGTGTAGATGTGGTATTCGACGACCCGGGGAGCAATGTACACACTCTCTAGGGCTTGGATCTCACCGGTTGTGAACTATACTGTGCCCCAGACCATACAGTTCTCGTCATATGCATTGGTGTTGGCTTGGAAGACGCCGGGGAGCCCCTTTGTTAAGTAGGATTCCAAACGCAGTCCCGTAGATCGGCTTGCAGCTGACAGAGGTCTGTCGGCCAAGAAGGAGAAGGACGGTCATATTTCTGCTCCATTTCGAAGCCTCCGCAAAGTTTGACGTGCCTTTTTTCCTGTCTGTCTTGACTGTAGAGTTCGATGCCCATGTTTCCTGGCTGAAAGCGACTGCCACACCGGGCCGAACGTAGGCAAATAGGCTATCGCCGAAAGTGCTAAGGTCGTCGGCTTTGGACCAAGCGTATTCCCAAACGTCGTCTGGGGGCTGATCATCAGGCCAGGTGATATTGTGGATGTAGATACATGGGAGGGTGGCGTTGGCCAGTGTTGAATTCACTAGGGCGGTGGTAGGCATTAGGTGCCGGCATGCGAGTCCTCCAGGTGCTGAGATTGAGCCCCCTTTGGAATATGCTGAGTCGGTGGCACCCCAAGCAATGCTGGCCATGCCGCCCGCCTGACGAAGGGCAGTCTTCCTATCAACACCCTGTATATTATAATAATACCATTTTGTAGATGATGCAGTTGGGTCCCCGCTCCTGACAGCCGTCGCAGGCGCGTAGTCAAGAGCAAAGTTCCAATCCACGCTACCTGAGAAGAGGGGCTCGATGAAGTTCTGGGTAGGATGAATGCGAAGATGAGGGCAACGAGCCAGTCTCTACCTCTTGGAAGCTTGAACAATGGCCAACCACCGAGAGCCTCGGAGAGCTGGCTGATTTCGAGTCCTCGGTACTCCGGGAGGACGAGTCCACATCGCCAGCCCACAAGCCCCGTCCACATAGCGCCGATGTTATCCATGATCTTGGTACCGGCTGAAAGCAGTGTCGTGATATCTGAGACCCGAAATACATAGCTCCCATTTACTTGAGTCCTCTTCTGTTCAGAGTATGCTAGAGCGTGATATCCGTTCACACCCAGGGCAACGAGAAGCGTGATGGCAATGCTGAGAGCCAGGTGACCGAACAGCGGGAGCCAGATGGATACGAACAGTTTTCTCTTACTGAACTCGCTCGTTCGAATCGTAGGGCTCTGATGTAATGTCGTACCTTGAGGTTCCGTAGCCTGTCGTTGCTGTATTTTGGTTGGCTAGTTTGCTCGGTGAATGAGAACATTGGGTTAGATGTGGATTGTACTCACGGAGGATGGGACTTGAGTTTCTTCTCGGACCTCCACTTGAAGAGGGGTCTTTTCGGTAGATTGGGCTCCCATCAATGCAGGTTTCCAAAGACGGAATGAAGACGTAGGCAAACATGATCGGTGCATATCAGCTCTGTTGGGCACTTATATTCATCACAAGTTATCTGAACTGCCGATATTTCAACCTGAACTACTAAATTTGTGGCTGGCTGCAAGACGGCAGGCCCGAGAGCGACGACACAGTTCCTGGCTTATCGATTGGTTTGCTGACACCCTCAGACCTCGAGCCCGAAGAGTTACTCATCCGATCGACAGAGAACCAGGGTTATACATGGTTATCTATAGCTAATACCAGGCTCCCCATGGGGCCAAGGAGGCAGCTGTTTTGCAGAGGTCTTTAAGGCCTCACGGGAGTGCAACAGGGATTTCACGATAACCCTGGTACGATGACGGGGTAACTCAGGCTGTGACGAACGCTAACAACTGTTCGATTCAATATTTTCCTCACTTTTGCTGGCTTAATGGCTTATTATGCGAAAAATAGACTGTCTAGAGCCTGATTAGAAAACCCGGGTAGCCTTATAGGTAGTCTATCTTATAAATCATCATCTGAGAGCTCACTAGGCAAAGGCATAGCGCCACCGCCATATCCAAGATCATGATGATAACAATCGCCCGAGCCCATGATCCTAACAACTGTGTCTATCCAGCAACATGTATTCAGATCCTGATGTATAAGATCGACCCCAACGCTCTTAAACAAGGTCATAAGGTATTCATCGCAGACATGGTCAGCATTGCTTCGAATTTTCTTGAGCTGCGGGAAGGCGAAAGCCGTATCCTTGGATAAGATGAGCAGATCATCGTACATACGGCCATCTGGCGTCGGCGTCCGTTCCGAGAGATCAAGAGAGGTGATGCTAGATGGAAGAACGTCAAAAAGAGACTTGCCTTTGCATTCTGTCCGGCAAGGCTCGAGAACGGTTATGACCCAGGCGAGCAGTACTTCAGCCAGGTCCTCTGTCAGTCGAATGAGAGAATATAGCGCTCTTGCTAGCCCAGATCAGTGCTGACATAGCGACTTAGATACCTACGATCGAATGTATCAAGCCCTCGTGAAAGGGAAGACCGTCCAAGAAAACGGATACTCTGGCAAACTGAAGGACCAAAGCGAGCACAGTAAACCTCTACTATTGTGTGGTGATACCAGGAATTGGGAATACTTTGATCAAAATGCTCCAGATAAGTATGACAAGTCTAAAAAAGTTGTAGAGGTTTTCCCAGACGCGGCGAAACACGGTGGCGCCCTTATCCGCGGAAACCGCTATCTCGAAGCGACACCTGGGAACAGAAATCCCGGCTTTTGCACAGGCAAATACGGCTTCACATTCATACATCATGACTTGATCACTATTTGTGATGAGACCCTCCAATTGGACGTTGAAAAGTGGCCAGTGCGCAATGGGGGTGAGGTGGTGGCAGACACGGATCTTGATAGAGCCCATTTCGGTAGGCAATCTCTCGTCCGTGTCATGCTCCACGAGTTTGCGCACTACTATGGCTCGAGGATGGAAGGAAATGAATTAAAAACGCGTAGGTTGCCATCTTGAACAACTCAGCCAGTCCTACACACGCTGATGATATCTGCTGCAGTCCCAGACCAGCAAGCCGTTGATGCCAACGGATGTCTCTTATGGACAGGAGATCAAGGGAAGTTAGTGCGCGAGCCTCAAACTGCAGACGGAAGAGATCTGCTCGAGCAGGTTGTTTGTAGGTGACACATTACAGGAGCTTGTGATCAAGTGGTTTATGGCCAGATTCTAAATCCTCCACAGATACCTTGAGATATTGCACTAATCTCAACAAAAGTCAAACCCGCAATTAAAATGCAGGTAGGTAAAAGGCAGTTGAATCCGAGAAACCAAACATCTAACATCGAAAGGTAAATTCAAGAAAAATGGCGTTTATGTGCCCGGTACGCTCGGAAACATGGGCCCATCAGTTGCGACCTGGACGGCTGAAACATATGCTTATTTTGCCATCATATCGTAAGTGTCGTACTCACACTCTCTTTCTATTGCTCTAACGTGCATATTTGTAGGTATCTAGAGAAGTGAGAATGGCCGAAAACAGAGGAGGCTGGACCACAAACAACATCGACTGGACCACTTCCAACGGCTTGATAGAGTGCGTTAGGCTGTTATCGTCTATGGTTGTACTGCAAGTTGGATAGCTATATTATCGATATTTAGTTAGAAATAGTGTAAGCCTTGGACCTTTTTCTATCATTCCACAACTTATTATATGTAATCAGTATCTGGATTACTTCAGCCTTATTGATTGCCATGGATGTGCGCTCTACTAAGACGGAACTCATCTTTTTCTGCGTTCATAACGCGTTGCTCAGTCAGCTCCAGAACTCCCTCGCATGGTGTCGAAAATGAGTAAACATTGCTAGTCTCCGGTACAACGTCTCGAACGTCTGCAGGGATCATCGGGCTCAGACGCTTGGTAGCCATGCCAAGGTGGCTTGCCGACGCCGTATTAGTGAGTACCATTGTGAAGGAGAAGATCTTCTGGTAAGAAGGTCGTAGACACTGTGATGGCTCACACCACACGCCTCACACACCATGTATCATTGTTTGTGCTGCTGATATCCATGTTGGTTGAGTCCTAGAAGAAAAGGACTCACTGTTACAAGACGTAACACCGCTTCTTCCGAGCGTTTATATTCTCGAGTATATTAAATATTTCTCATAGGATGGCAAGTTTTTAAAAACACATGCTATATGGTAATTGTAAGCTCCCAGTCATAGGTCTTGATATTAAGCAACTTATCGCTCATCTATGACATTAATAAAGTACAGGCCATGACGAGCTGCATTGTTTCGACCAATCTGAGATTTCTGATACGTAATCTAACCTTCCGCGCGAGGCTTGAGGTTATGTATATAAGTAGCCTTTAACTAACATCGCTACAGGATCACTCTTTCTTTTCCGGCTCCGGGCTAAGCAGGAGAGACAAAGTTAAGAAAACCAAATAGTGTCTGAAGCTTATAATACAGACCTTTTGATAGCCTTCTTCTTCACCAGCTGGGCCAATAAATCCTTAGGCTCCTCAAGAAAAGCCGTGAGGACAATGTTAGCACCGACCTCTTCATAGGCGAAGTTGCCAGAGCCGTATATCTCAGACAAGGCATTGTGTAAGATGGCACCATCGCTTACTAGACCTCTGGGGATTTTATGCTCCCAGGAATATGCTTTGGGTGTTTCGCCCATTGTGTGGAAATTTCTGATACCTGCTTACAGTTGCTTGTTAGTATACAAAGATCAAGGAATGTGCACCGTTGGGCAAATTTGCTTCTAGTTATTGTACAGTAGGAGGTAGAGGCAGAAGTAATAAAGCAAATGGTCGCTATTTATATTGGGAAAAAAGTCCTGAATCATAAGATAGCATCTCCTGCAGAACGATTCACGATTAACTTTCAGTGCTGTGAACAAGAAACAAGTGGCCTCGGGGAATGGCAATGGGCCAACGGCGGCAGATCCCGGTGGTTTCTATGTACTGTACTTAGTGATAAACAGTTTAAGATGTCTGTAGCCAGATGTATTGGCTATACAGCGTAATCCATCTGGTTGTTTCTCACAGTTATGTTCATCTGATACCTTATTCGCTCTGGCCAGCCAAAGTAAACTCTTACCACATTGTATCACTGTAAAGCATGCATAAAACTCTCACATATGCATACCGGTTATCCAAAATAGTGCAAAGTGACACAGCGGGAGGGACTTTGGTGCTGTGTCATCGGGCTCCATTCGTATTGATGACCACAATGGACCTTTGTCGAATCCGAAACTCAAAACAGAGTTACAACAGCCGAAACATTAACCAATCCCAAATGAGAAGTCAGACTAAAATGCACGAGCAATTACCGAGTTTGGACGGTCACTTGTTGAAAGGTCCCCGCTGACAGTTAATGGGCAGAGAGCAGGTGCACGTTTCGGGACGGTGAGTAAGCTGAAAATATAACTGTAATCTTATTTGCTACTTAAGCTGAAAAGACAGTCTCACCGCTTGATGCATATGCACCAATAATAGGCTATTGGTGGTTCCAGCAGAGGATGCATAATTTATACTCGCGAGCCCGGAGGCCGGGACCTCTCATGGCAAATAACTATAAAACAAGCTGAACGTCTCCTACATTCCCTACCACAACACCAAACATCCTCATCTTTCCTTCCAAACAACTTCACACAAAGCCATCCAACATGCAGCTCATCAATCTCTCCGCCCTTGCCCTTTTTGCTACTTCCGCTCTGGCGGCAGACTGCTTCGGCAACAGACAGGATGGCATTGAGAAGTTCGAACAAGCATACTGGGATGCTCGCCAGAAGATGTGCAGCAACTCAGACTGCGCTTACCAGCAGGGCTGCACCACCAGGGGCTCAAAGACCCTCAAGGGACTAGCCTCTATCACCGTCAATGTCGAACTGAGCCGAAAGAACACTGGCGGCAAGAAGGGATTCAAGGATTGCTGGGTATGTACTTCACGAATTTCTCAATTATGGAATCTTGCTAACGGATTAGGATGCTACTGAGTATGTGATAAATTATCTGTTACGGAGTATATCTAACTGTCATAGGAACATCATCAACCAGTGCGTCAGGGGGACTCACCAGCTAAGTGGAACTTGGGAGTACGACGGTCAACTGTATCAGGTCAATGGATATTACTCTTAAACCACAAAGAAGTTTGACATGACCAGTCAGACACGAACGGTGGAGAAGGCAGGCCCGGGTGATCGGTGAGCGATGGCTTGGTATTGTTGCTGGGCTTTGTCTTGGTCATTGTCTCTCGTCGACGTGTTGATTTTGACTCAGCACCATATTTTCAAGTATTGAGACATAAGTAGTATTTCTAACTCTGACATAAGGCATCAACACAAGGATTGTAAATTCGAGGAAAGAGTCTCTCAAACACCACAGTGAACATAAGAAACCCGATAAACCAGGAACTCCATATCACTAATCCCCTTAGTATCATTATCAGGAATAACATCCCTCACCACTTTCTCATCTCTGTACACTAGCCATTCCCTCTTCTTGTCCAATTCTACAGCTAACTATACCTTAACATTCTCATAGCCTTATGCAGTTCTTGGCAAACAGAACCATCATTCCTCTTTCTCTTATAGCTTCAAACGTACTCGCGCGACATCAACGCAATGCCTATCTCTGACTTACAATAGAGTAACAGCCGAGGGTGGTCTTAACACATCCGACGTCAACCCTGCCTCGGTCGCTAATGAAAGTGGTGCCTGGGATCACAACTGATGCTGAACAAAATGCATTAGCTGTTTCACTACTATTTCTATCGTATATTATAGCTTGACTACCTGACTTTCACATGTGTCAAAGACATCGATTGCGCAACAATTTTATTAGATTAGTGCAGTATCGGTGGTAGGTAAGGAAATTATTGCTATATTCCTTGGAAGCTTGATAATTATAGGCTGAAGAAGCTCAACAAAACTTTGACCAGAAGATCAATCCGGCATTTCCCTCACTGAGCTCCTTTAACACATTCATCAAAGCTCTACGGATAAGCTCTACTCCCCTACTAAAAACGTGAGGACATAGTTGCTTCTCACCAAGCGACTATGTTTTGCAGGATTCCCTAGTTGCCAAGGAATACCATGTTGGCCACGTTCATGATTGCCATGAAAAGCCAGATCAGAATAGCCAGAATCATGGTAAACCACGAGTTGGTCATCTTGACGCCTTGAACTCGTTGTCCGTCTCCCTCTTCGATTATCCCATCAGCTTCAGTCTCATCGTCCATGTCACCAGTGCGCCAGCGCGCACTACCTGGCCGGGCCGTCATGTATTTGTCAAGACAGGTGAAGTAAATAAGAGGTGCTGTCACGAATGGCAGGATAATGCTGAGAGCCACCTGCGATCCATTGAGTGCTGCATTAAGCCCCTCACGCCCGACGGCTCCTGCGATGATAATGCTTGGGGTAATGCTAATACTCCGAGTTATAAGACGGCGCAGCCATGGTTTGACGTTCCAGTTCAAGGCGCCTTCGCTAACCATCTGACCAGCAATAGTGCAAACAATTCCAGCTGAAACTCCCGAGAGTAACAGTGCTAGGGCAAATATGGTACCTGCAGTAGGTGAAATAGTCTTGGAGAGTAATTTATGAATGCCAAAGATATCTGCATCGCGAGCATTTGGATTGTTATACAGCGACGCGCCTGCAACAATTAGAATAGCCGAGTTGACAAAAAGCGCGAATGTAAAGAGAGAAACAGACAGGTCAAGAATCGAAAGCTTGAGCGAGTGCTTGATTGCCTTCTCAGACGGTACGTAGTAGCCTTTGTCGATGCTGTTGTCGATAACGGAGGGTTCTGAAGTGACTTGACGAGGCAACAGAGCGCTCCGTTCATCGTATTCACGCAGGCGGGGTTGAACAATGCCGGATCCAAGATACAGACTGTGAGGCATGACCGTCGCGCCCAGGATGCCACAGGCCTGGTAAATACTGGACAGGTATGAGAGTGGACGCAGCCAACCAGAAGGATTCGGAACTCACGCTTCAGACTCGATGAGATACTTGGACGGCAGATAACCTTGGAAGACCTCCCCAGGGGTGGTATCTTTGATCAAAGATAGCTGAATGCAGAAGCAAATAACTACGCCGAGGACGAGACACATGATGAACATTTCGAAGTACCGTAAACCCTTCATAGATCCTTCAGGGCGGTAGAAGATGAGGAGGACCATGACATCGATGATGGATATAGCACATCCTGCCACCAGCGGGATCGCAGGGACTAGAAGGTTCAAGGCGATCGCAAATCCAATAACCTAGTGAGTCAGCACTTTTTGTTTTACTTTTTCTTAAAACGCAAATATGGGAAATGGCAAGTGATTTATTTACCTCTGCGATGTCAGTAGCAATGATAGCCGCCTCAGCAAAGACATATAGGATGTAATTCAACCACCGAGGAAGAAACGCCCGGCAAGCCTGTGCAAGGTTAAGTCCACTCACAGTGCCCAGCTTGATCGCCAAGCTCTGCAGAAAGACCGCGAACACATTTGAAAGCAAGACGATGAAGAGGAGCCGAAAGCGGTAGGAAGCTCCTGCAGCGATGTCGGTGGAGTAATTGCCCGGGTCGATATACGCAACCGAGATCATGAACCCAGGCCCAATGAAAGATCCGATCTTGGTGAGGGTGTCTTTGAGACGCTGAAGTGGCGTGCCGCCGTTGTCGGCGGAACCAGCTGGTGCTGCTGGCGGGGGGTTGGCGGGTGCTGAGCGCAGACCGCCTGAGGGCTGGCCATGGTCGATTGACCGATAGGCCAGCCGCAGCTTCGCCTTTCCACGGCCGGGCGTCTCAGTGGCAGTGTCGTTGGCTATCTGGCCAGACATGTTTGACGCTGCGTCTGGGAGTGTTGCACGAGAGTCGCCTTGGAGACTGGTCCGACTGTTGACGAGCCCGTTGAAGTCAGCGTTGGTGGTCAAGTCACTAGAGTTTGGGTTTGGGCTCTGGTTGTAGCCGTCATCGCCCTCAAAGGGTTCATCAGTGTGGGAGGTCTTGTTCATCTCGATTTCCGTGCAACAATTGACGATGTTTTGGTGTCGCGTGTCGTTTGCGTGCGTACCAACTTATTTATCAAGGTACAAAGGGTCAGGCTTATGTATCTATCGTAGAACCCGGAATGTTCCCTTCTCCGCTTGTGGGATGGCTTGTGATTGGCTTCATGGAAGGAGTCGTGACGGTATGGCTTTGGCTTACCGGCATTTAAGCCTCTGTCAAACCTTCTCCGTACGGAGTAGTCCGGGAGATGATTTAATAGGCTGGTTGGTGATTCATTGCAGGGAGCACCGGGTAGAACGGCAACTGTGGGTCCGAGAGTCGGCCATTGTCGTGTGACCTAGACGAGACAGAAAGCAGAGTAGGAAGCTAATGGTATTATTGAAAGAGATATAAAAATAGAGGACTAAACTTAACACATAAAGTATTCTTTATTAGGGAAGCTGAACTAATCCAGGCTACTTGACCTTTCAAGAACACTTCCCTCAATAACATCATCCTTTAGTTTAGATCTAATCCATTCTCCTAGTTCCCCAAAACCTTTTTAGGAAGCATAGAGCTCAGGTTATGCAACTGGATGTACCTTGGAGGACAATTAAACGGTCTAACTTCCGGAGCAGCTCCTACAAGTCCAATAGCTTCCTGCGAATTGGCAAAATCCCTGGTTCTACTATAGAGAGAAACAAGGTCGTCGGAGTAGTTACTGAGCTGTTCCGACCAGGGTGATTCTTTTTACCGGCCTTCTCAAGATATCATTTGACGGCATCGATTGCTTCTTCTAGACCCTTCAGGTTTCACAATCGTCTGTCGCTGCAAATAGCCAGTCTCTTCGTAGGCGATAAACAGGTTCGAGGCCCTCTAGTCTCCCGAAATTGCCGTGTTTTGCATCGTACAAGTCCGCCAATTTCTCAAGCCATATCGTAATGGTACTCTAACCTTCAACAGAATACTTTTCCTCTAACAAGATTTCCAGATTAGCTAGATGTGCGGCCCTCATGGGCGATTTCTTGTTGAGACTTTCCAGCGAACCCTGGATCAGTCCAATAGCTTCATCTAAATCATCAATGTTGCTCGTGTGATAAAACAGTCTCCTGACTGTAGTGTCAACCAAGAAGAAAACCTCTGGCGGTCCATGGAATCTGGCGGTGATGCCTCGATTGCTTTGCGTTCGAGATTCGTCGCTTCTTCAACATCACCAAAATTATCAACCACGTATTTGGGTCCAAGCCGGCCAGGGTGTGTAGTAAATTTATATGAATTTCGGCCGTTGCTTCCAAGACTTATCTTGCAGCCTGAATAAGTTGGTCCAATTGATCGGGATCATCAGTGTCGCGGTAGCTATCGACCAACCTTTCCAATCGGTCTTTTCAGAGTCGTATAGTTACTCCCGGCATCAGAAATCTCAAAAAATTATATACCTTAGGGGCTAGTTAACGTTTACTCCATGCTGAAGGACTCTAGTTCTATACGCGGAGCGACAATACTCGGGAGAGGTTTCGATGATGACGAGGAATGGGGCAAATGCTTTCTGGTGCCCAATTTTGATGCAAGAATGATCATAGGACCAAGAGTTGCACTTTAACTCGATCAGTCCGTTGCACGAAAGTGCAGGTCTTCACTAAAGCTGCCGCAAGGCAGAATTGGGACCTACCCTAGTGATACTGCCTAAATGCACCATTCGCATTAGCTGGGTTTAGCTGAAGCTGTCAGATTGGAGGCCTGCTAAGAGAGGAAGGTATTGGTCCTAAATGACAAAAAGACTTAGGTGATTTAGCACAATTTAAGGGTAACCCAGGATAGCTTTTACTGAGTTTATTTCGACACCCCCGATTGACGTGTGATGTTTTCTGGCAGCCCTGGGCCTGGCACATTAATAGCTGCGCGCCTTATTCAGCTTTAACTCTTGTTCCATTTTCCTCCAACATATCTAGGCTGTGCATTGAGATATGCCAGTAGTTATTCTACTCTAAAGTATATTTTTCCGCCTAAATATAGCCAAAGCAAGAGGTAAGGACTGAGATTCTGTTTCCAAACGGAAGACTTATATGACTCGGTAGTTAGGCTCACCCCTCAATATAATGTCCATCCTCGGCATCGCGCTTCCTTTGCTCAAACCCTTCCTGGGTCCCTACCTTGGCTTCATTATCGATACATATGCGTCCATCATGATGGTTCTATTTTTCCTTGGTTTTCCTTCGGTACGCGAGCGACTTGTAGGAATATTGCTGAGGGATGAACCCTTCTTTATTCCCGGGCTTGGAGCATTGTTCGTTCGCTATGTGATCCCGCCCGCCCGCCGATGGATGGGTAGTCTCGGCAGCTCAAATGATTTCCAGATCGCCGTTATTTTGTTCCGTATCGGTCACACCGTCTGCAAGGCACTACATGCGTTCCTCGTTCGTGCTTCTACCCGGAAACAGTACACGTACATGCCCCTATCAAACAGCTCTGAGAGTAATGAAATCCGCCTGATTAAGCTGCACCCCGGTTCAGTCGATGACCCTCTTCGAGCTGAAATCTTACATGCTACATTAAATCCGGATGTTGTCGGGAAGTATGAAGCAGTGTCGTACGCCTGGGAAGATGGTCATGCAACACATAAACTGGAAACGCCGCGCGGTATTATTCTCATCACGCCTTCTCTATTTCACGCATTGCATCGATTTCGATTAAAAGAGGAGTCGCGTATGCTCTGGGCGGACGCGGTGTGTATCAACCAGTCAGACAACGCGGAGAAGGCGAGCCAGGTGGCATTAATGAGTGACATCTATGCATCTTCTACCTGTACACTTGTTTATTTGGGCCGCGAGGCCGACGGAAGTGAGGTAGTCGGCGAGTTGCTGCATCGATTTGCTGGAGCTAGTTCGTCCCTCTACCGCTTATATGGAAGGCAGGGAATGGAGATGTTGAGACATGTTGGATTGATCTCACCTCCTATGAGGATGATATTCGAGCAATACCAACTTCCTGGTCTAAAGGATCCTGCCTGGAGGGCACTAGCCAAACTCTGGGCGAGGCCATGGTTTCGACGCGCATGGGTAATTCAGGAATTTGTCCTCTCCCCTGATGTCCACATGTTCTGCGGTGAATGGGAGGCCAGTTGGTCCGTAATCTACATCGCTACTATCGACGCATACATGACTTGCTCCTTCTCGGTTGTTCCCGATATACCAAACGCATTCGATGACGCGGCAACGCACATGGGAAGAGATGCTATGCACATGATGTGTGTCTACAGGCGATCTGCACTGTTAGAGACCCTGCCCGCTTCAAATGTTGATAGTATGCGAATGTTGACCATCAATTTGGACACAATGGTATTCGAAGAACAAGAGGAGTTTAATCTGGCGAGAGAGATGGATCCCAAGCTGAGGCTACGGGTGGAGGTACCTCTTCTTGATCTGCTCGCGCTATGCGACAGGAGCAAAGCCACAAGAGCTCGCGATCATCTATTCGCAATTCTTGGTTTGTCTGACGCGACTGACCATTACCTTTTCCGGGCAGACTACTCTTGTTCATTCGACGAGATAGTTAGGCGCTTCGGCAAAGCATTTGTACGCAGGGGGCAGTGTATGGAACTCTTGTACCAAGCTCGATTGAATATACAATCTTCGCGGTTTCCGTCTTGGATTCCTGACTGGACTACCAAGTTTGTTTTCATGGGCGATGAAATCGACTATAGCAGCTTGGGACTGCACAGTGGAGGGTTGTATGCCGCCGCTGGCGATACTCAGTGCGTGTCGTGGGTTAGTGATGACCCAAAGGACGATTGCCTTACAGTTCGAGGGAGGTTCGTCGACAAGCTCAGCTGGGTCGGTGGTGACCACTTCAAACATGGACCCATACACGGCCTGATACGCCGTATTCAGCAATCTTACGATATTATCGCAGAGCTTGAAGAAACCTCTGATTACTATGTGACTGGTGAGTCACTGAAAGATGTATGGTGGAGGATGCTGGTGGCCAACAAGACGAAGGGATTCAGTCCTGTCTCTTCAGATTTTGGAATCGGACTACGTTCCAGATGGTATGCAATGCCCGAATTGTGCAATTTTCTACTATCACTACCTCCCGAGGAAGCCAAGGAACAACTCGTTGCAATTATCGGCCTTCCGCTCTACAAGGCCATGTACTCTTGTTATACTGTATACCAGATTGCCAAGACGGATATGGGAAGGATTGGTCTCATGCCGCTCCTAGCAGAAACCGGCGATCAGATATATGTCCTCAATGGTGGTGCAGTGCCATTTGTTTTGAGGAAAGGGAAGCGACTGCTAAATGAATGTCGGTTAGTGGGAGAATGCTATATACACGGAATCATGAACGGCGAGGCAATGCAGGGCCAATATAAGGAGAGAGATGTCAAATTGTACTGAGACGTATTACAATGCTAAGGGTCGACGTTGCTTCTCATGATTGATTGCACGACATATTCACCGCGGTAGAAATGCCTCATCGCCAAAAGTCATTCCTGCTCCATGACTAATTCATTTCAGCTCAAAAGCTCTATTAGGAAGCTGGTCAAAAACCAAGGTTTAAATCCTCTCAGAGATTGCTGATCCCTACTTCAACAGCTTAGCTCTATCACTGCCGACTGATACCCCACCTTGAACATCAGCAAGATTACGATGTTGGGTTACACCCTCTTATCGACACTATTCTGCATGTAATCTTGATTCGAGTAACTATTATCTAAGCGGAGTAAACGGCACCTTTTGGTGATGACGATCGTCATGGCGATCTTGAGCTACAAAAGCGAGCGATGCGCCTCTCCCACGCACTTAACTTAGTGGACACACTGAAGTCAATTGCTGATAATGGCTCGCTTTCCAACCTGGTTTGCTCTGTTGAGCCTAATTGCGCAGGCTCATGGCCAGCCGTGCGATGTGAAGTACCCTCCTCAGACGAAACCAGCAGAGACCAGACAATTTAGCAACAGCCGTGGCGCTGTTGCCTGTGAGAGTGAGATATGTTCGACGATTGGTATCAATATTCTCAGACAGGGCGGCAACGCAGCTGATGCGATGGTCGCCACCGTTCTTTGCGTGGGAACAGTCGGTGAGTCAACCATGCTATCCATGACCACGCTGCGCTGAGACAAGTACAGGCATGTATCACTCTGGTATCGGGGGAGGCGGCTTCATGCTCATTCACAAACCCGATGGCAAGAATAAAACCCAGCCCTACGAATTTGTCGACTTTCGCGAAACAGCACCTGCGGCAGCTACGGAGAATATGTTCAAGAATAATGTGAACGCCAGTATTTATGGAGGACAGGCGAGGTATGACACACCCTGCAGTGCTATAGTAGTGACTGACAGCCTCCTAGTGGTGTACCCGGTGAATTGCGAGGTCTGGAGCATTTGCACAAGAGCTATGGCCATCTACCTTGGGCGAAGCTCGTCCAGCCAGCGATTGACGTGGCCCGATATGGATTCCCAGTTAACAACGACACTCTCAAGTTTATGAAGATGACGTACAGCAAGGCCGAGAACGAAAGCTTTTTGTTTAACGATCCCGCATGGGCAATTGACTTTGCACCTGCTGGAAGATTGCTCAAGTTCGGCGAGAAGCTCACGCGGAAGAGATATGCCGATACACTCGAGACTATCGCTGCCAAGGGAGCCGGTGCGTTTTACGAGGGACCTATCGCCGATGCGACTATTAGGACTTTGAAGCAGAAGAAGGGTATCATGACGACAGATGATTTGAAGAATTACTCTGTGGCGATTCGAGAGCCTTCTCAGATCAACTACCGAGGTGGTAAGGTCACCAGCGGGTCAGCACCCTCAAGTGGTGCTGTCGTCGCAGCTGCGTTAAACATTCTGGATGGTTATGATTTTCTTGGTGATCCGAGAAGGGTCAATGACAGCGCTTACCTGCTCGACGAGGCATTCAAGTTCGGTTACGGAATGCGAAGTAATCTTGGCGACCCAACGTTTGTCAAAGGTCTGGCTGAGTATCAATCTCAGATGTACTCCAACGATACTGCGCAGGAGATCCGCGCCAAGCTAGACGGGCGTGCTCTTGCAGTCAAGGATTATGACCCCAAAGGTCTTGAAAGCTTGGACACCCCTGGAACTTCGCACATCGTTACCATGGATAATTCAGGACTTGCCATCTCCCTCACGACTACCATCAATCTCGGCTTTGGCTCACAGGTCATTGTTCCCGAGACTGGCGTGATCATGAACAACGAGATGAACGACTTCAGTATTCCTGGACAGTCAAACGCTTTTGGATTCATCCCCAGCGAGGCCAACTTCATCAGACCTGGGAAACGGCCTCTTTCTAGTATAAGCACCACCATTGTCGAGGGACCCGATGGAAAGGTCTCTTTAGTCACAGGTTCTGCTGGTGGTAGTCGAATTATCACCGCTACTGTCCAGGTAATCTTGAATGCGCTGGAGAAGAACATGACTGTTCATGATGCCCTGGCCGCACCTCGTCTGCATGATCAGCTCGAGCCGCGACAAGTCACGTTCGAATATGCTTATGATAACTCAACGGTTGCTTATTTGAAGGAGATCGGGAATAATGTTACTTGGGTTGCGCCTGGGCAGAGCACTGCTCAGGCTCTGAGGCGGTTGCTGGATGGGACATTTGAAGCTGCTGGTGAGCCTAGGCAGGCCAATTCTGGAGGATTCTCAACTTGAGGGAAGTGAGATATCAAGTGCTTAGTTCAAGGTCGTAATGCAACCAGTATCTGTCTAATCCATCCAAGAAGAAATAGACTTAGCCTCTAAAGCTTCCATACCTCCAGGTTGCGATATCGAGCAACAAGAGGATTCATCTGTCTGAAGCCAACCCGTCCACCACGAACAACAGGCCCAGTCGACCGATCCACATCCTCCCACAAGAACAATTCCAACCCATTAACCGAAAACTTGACATCTCGCTTATCATGAATAACCTCAACCTCGTAATAAGCGCCCTGCTTATCTTCCGCATTCGGCAGCGGATCAGCCCCCTGCGCAACAAGATGAAAACCAGGCGACTTTCTCAAGTTCGCAAGATGAAAAGCCCTCTCCTCAGGCCATCGACGTCGAAAGTACGAAGCATGCAGCGTTCGAATATCGCTGGAGTGATACTGCGGGTAAGATCCGTTTCGCGGTTTGAGATCCTTGTCGAATATGCTTCCACCGTCTTTGGCGGCTGCTGCACCAAATAATATGATTGCTAGACCTGGTTCTTCGATTGATGAGAATTCCCAGGTGATGCGAATACGTCCGGGGAAGACTTCGGGGACCCAGTAGACAAAGTCGCCTGGGGCAGCCAGTTCGAGAGTGCTGTTGGAGACGGTGGCCGTGACGGGACCTTCGGCTACCCAGTCTGATATTGCGTCGGTGCTATTGAAGGTGTTTCTGTAGAGAAGCTTTTCGGCCATGGCGGAAGCGGCCAGGAGGGGGTAGAGGAGGAGACTTCGCATTTTTTTTTTTTTTTTTTGAAGAGGAGAGATGTTTCCATTGACTTGGACGAGGAGTGGTCGATAGCTGTCTGTTATTATATAGGTTTTTATGTTACCTTTGCCATATTAATTCCCGATGTGCTCATACTTTAATTTCCCACTTCGGGGACAGATGCGCCGAGATGAGCGGATGCAATCCTATCATCTTCAAGGGTATGACAGCGGTTATGCTACTGTATTGAGTTTAGGTACCGCCATGTAATGCAATTCGATCATTCGGAAGTAAAAGGCGGGATTCAACAGTGGCTGCCGATCCTTTCTGATGAATTGACTTGATCACCAAATTTCCACCAATAGAAGCGTTCCTGTCGTTGAATTTCATTCCCGGTACTAAATGAGTAGGTAGACTGAGTTATGCATGGAAGAAGGTGAGATCGAAATTGCCGTGAATAAACTCCAAGTCTTGTGGAAGCTAGATCGTTTCTATTAGTCCCGGACATGGATGGTTCTGATTGGCATACCGTGGAGTTAATGAGATCGGTCATGATATCAGAACCAATATAGTTCTCATCAATTGATAGCTGATTCCCGCGTAATTGGCCATCATCACTATGATTCATCAGTACAAGGTGAATCAGTGCCTCTCAAAAGGAAATTCTTACCAAACATCTACAAGTGGCTGGTGTCGAATAGCCGCCTTTCGTGTCTGCATCAGTCTGCACAGTTTGATCACTCGCTCTCCAGCTTCTTTGTCCGATTCTGCAGCCGACTCTGGCCATAACCTACCTTTGAGTAACCCAAGAGCCATACTGAGGATATAGTATTCGTTCAAGCCATTCAGTGTCAGTGAGATTCGTTTTTCAAGAATTTCCAAGACCTTCTCGACATTTTCAATGAGAAATGCCGAAATTTGTGGAAAGACTGTTATGGTGGATTGATCGCAAGCTTCATGGATATACTGTCATTCGTTATTCTATGGAATGGGAACTGCAATTGGTCTTACCGTGTGATTCAAGATTCAAGTAGATTTCATGACAGATGCTCAGTGCTGCAAGTGTTAACCCCGTCCTGCAAGCTTGCTCAGGCAATGTCTCATCCTTTATGAGTCTTTGATAATGGTCGAGTATCTTCGTGGATGCTTCCAAACTCGCACGTCGACAAATCAGGGATTTAGATGAGGAGGTAGTTCGGACCAGGAAGTGGAAATGTAGTAAGAGGATGTATTGGTACAGGACGATACCTAACATGTTTTTAATGTATGTCGCGGTCCGGTGCTGTCGTAGATCAGCTTGAGGGTTATCCCATGCAGGTATGTCTTGGAGTGCCTGTCCTAGCTCCTCCTCTAGTTCCAAGACCTTGTCAAAATCGACCTCTTCGCAACATCCATTTATGAAGGCGCATATCTTTAGCCTCGCGGGCAATGAGCGATAGAGAAGGGCTTGGAAAGAAGTGTTTGTCAGTGTAGCAATTGGCATGCCGACTAAAGACTCTTGCATAGACTCCTCAAGCTGTTCATCGTCGACGTTCAGTGGTGATTTGATGTTAAAATCTCCTATTCTGACATTTGGAGGCATTCCACGTTCGATCGATGCTTGGAGATCCAGTTCAATGACCGTGACCCACAGTCTCCGGCGCATCTCTCGACTAAATAGCGATATTTTTGCTGCGGGGATGACTTCTCGGTGGTAACCCGCTGCCATGGCCCATCGAACTAAGGTCCCGGTAGAGGTCCAGAAGGAGCCCTCCTTGATGAAATTTGCACGCTTTGCAAGGAGCAGAAGACAATGGATCACCAGGATATCCCAGGAACGAGGAGGTTGATTGGATTGAGAACTGACCCATGCTTCCGCAGCCTCAACCCATTTGATAACGTGATCATGAGTTGTGTTGTGGCTGAATACATCGATGCAGACTTCAGGATGACAGCTTGCACCAGTAGCGGCGACTAAAAGTAATTGGACAAGAAAGCAGACCGGGGTGCTAGACCGATCAGCCCAGTAATCATTATACTTTGTGATGAATGTCGGTATGTGTAAGATCCGATGCGTAATCTCATATCGGTCGACGTAGGTCTGAACCAGTACATCCATGGTTGGCTTTGCGGGTATCATGTGTCTCAAAGTATATTCCAGCGCAACGTCCTGTAAAATCTGGCGCCGCTGTTGTTTGTCGTTGAATGGCGCATAAATCTCATCGCGAAGTGTGTTGATGGAGGGATAATGGGTCTTGATTTTAGCGATATATGGTCGAAGATCGGTGAACTAGGTCTAGTCAATAGAATGCCAGTTTGTAAACGAAGTGGGAGCATACCTGCTGGTATAGGTTCAGGGGATAGCTACACCCATAGAATTTGGTAGAGTTGCCCTGCCCTTCCAAGTGTGTCATGCCACCTTCTTTGGTGGCAGAGGTCGCATAACTATCGGGAGTCTCTGTTGACGATTCCTCTATACGGGTAGATGCCAATACCACGTTAGCCCCGCCTGGAAGGCCATCGCCGAATAAGCCATCAACCGACGTCTCCCATCCTTTGTTTCCACGGTAAGTACACTCATCGGCAATTCCGGCCTTTGAACAGCGACTGCAAGCTGGGAACTCTCTGCTGCACTTGAGCTTCCGTTGATAGCACTGAATACAGGCCAATGGGGGACGTCTTCTTTTGGCCCCTGGCTTGACCACACGTTGCGATTTGGTCAGCGATCGATTCATTACAGCGGATACGAGGAACCTGAAAATTCGGAAACTTTTGAGCGTGGGAAATAGGATTATAGAAATTGCCGAGCACAACATCTTATGTTCTTTGGTGTGACGCCGGATGTCGGGCTCGGCGATCTCTAGGTTCGGCATTTTCAACCGACTAAGTTGGAAGTCTGGTCTAACCTCTCCCTGCTTGCCGAAGGATGACCATTATCGTGCTTATGTGACGCGCCCAGCCTCTAGCCGGTGTGGAGAAACTGGGGCAAAGAGGTGTTGCCCCAGATTCCGCATCTGGGGTACTCACTAAGTATATAAAGTATAGTCCCTACCGCAAGAATGCTTCTTGCCCAAGTCAAACATTGATTCTTTCATCACATCTATCAAGAATCCCAACAGGTATCCATTGAACCTTCCTGAACATGTTGCCCTCTGAAGATGCTCCTCTGACAACTTCTGTCATCTCCTCCTTCGGGCCTAACAGTTCCCCCAGAGCTCGGGAGATCTTGACCGGGTTGGTCCGATATCTCCACGCCTTCTGCCGTGAAGTCAACCTCACCACAGAAGAACTATACATTGCCATTGCGGCTTTGAACAGGTCTGGTCAGATGAGCAATGCCGAGCGAAACGAGACTTTGTTGATCTCCGACTGCCTTGGCGTAGAGGCGTATGTTCTAGTCTTCTAAACCTGTAGTCTCGAGTCTAACTGTTATACTAGACTAGTCGATGCTCAAACACAGAAGATGCTTGAGCAAGATAACGGAACCAACTCTTGCATCCTAGGCCCGTTCTACGTCGCTGATCCTCCTCGGTACGAGAATGGAGATACCATCATTCAGAAGTATCTTGGTGGAGAGGTAACATACTTTCATGGTCGAATATTGGATGCCGATAACGATCAACCCGTGGCAGGTACTTTGAATTAATCGTTCAATATTAGATCATGGAAGGCACTAATGGACACTGTAGGTGCTTCTCTGAACGTATGGGAGTGTGCAGCCAACGGACTGTATGACCAACAGGATCCCAACCAGCCATCTGGAAACATGCGCGGCATGTTCACCTCGGATTCAGAAGGAAAATATGCTTTCTACTGTATCAAGCCAGTTCCTTACCCCGTACCTTACGACGGTCCCGCTGGGGATATTCTCAAACTTATGGATCGCCATCCTTACCGAGCTGGCCACATCCACTTTATGGTGACCAAGGCTTCTTACAACCGCCTTATTACACAGGTGTTTCCTGAGGACGACACTTATCTCGACTCCGACTCGGTGTACGCTGTTAAATCGGATCTTCTTTTGAAGTTCAAGCCTTATAACTCTGATTCGCTGAAGACCTTTGGTGGCAATGATGTTGATGTGAAGTGGGAAGTTAACTGGGACTTCAGGATCAAGCAACAGAAAGATTAAGAAACTTTCAATCTAGACCTTAACTACATACAATAAGACACCCTCAAAGTTAAGGAGCTAGGCAATTTGTAAGAGAAGAGGCTATATACCTACTGCTAGAGTCTAGCTAATAACACTGGTATAAGTAGTTTCACAGAGCATAGGATTATTGCATCGCGCATCATCTAATGGCTGTAGCAGCCATTATGGGCTCTCTATTGTCATTGGCCTAATCAGTCTTGTGCTACGGAATCTTTTAGAAATTCTTGGCGTTAAGAAGTAAGACTAAGCGCCCATTCGCCACTTTTGCTGCACAAGGCAGAAATGCTGCGGAGAAGTTCTCATCTTGAGGCGATCACAAGACTACGCCTTGCTATATCATCTCTACTAGGTTGATCAGTTCTCTCCTGCTTGGGCAACCTCACCAAAGATGGCGGACCCGAACGAGTCATCACAGTTTTTACTCCAGCCTTTGAATTTCGACACATCATCATCACCTGCTCCGAGCACTGGATATGACATGGCCCAAAGCGAAATCTCTGATGGAAGATGGGACGAAGCTACTTCAGCCACTAGCGGATGTCATGGACATGTTGAAGCTATTACAGGATGTGACGATGAACGCCGCACAGAGGCATGTACTGTAGGCCTGAAGGCTACCAGACCAACTTTGTATCCTGCTACACGGCTACTGAGGCGAGCTCACTACCTATGATCTCCATTATACGCCCTCGCTCTACAAGTATACAGACAATATCAGAGTCGATGAATGCCTTGGCCATGCGTCTAACGACAGAGTTTCGACGTGCCGGGTTGGACGCCTATGGCAATGCCACTGCGGTTGTCGAGGGACAAGGTTGGGAAAACAGATCATGTCTCAGAGTTGCCTGGGAATAGCTAGTGTTACCGGCAGTACTCTTGCTGATGAGCATGGTATCGATGTTTTGGCTCATCATTAGTGACCTTGTATCCAAAGGCAACGTCATCGTATGGAAGGGTTCGATTCTGCCATTCTTGCTGAACTATAAGGTATCTACATTGGAAAAGATGAGTTTAGAGGAACTGAACTTGATTGGCAAGAATTTCGAGGTTAATTTGGAAAGGTAAATTGAAGTCTGATTCAAAATTGCTGTAATTCCACTCTAGATGATAGTGATTCAGGGGAAAAGCGGCTCCAAACACCTACTGTCAGTTACTGAATAGCGTCTCTCGATCGATCTTATCCAACAACTTCCCATCAGTGAACCAAATATCCAT
Organism: Fusarium coicis; assembly: GCA_013781345.1. NCBI lineage: Eukaryota > Fungi > Ascomycota > Sordariomycetes > Hypocreales > Nectriaceae > Fusarium > Fusarium coicis. The sequence goes on along the minus strand of JAAOAJ010000092.1, from coordinate 74,119 downwards.
CGCTTTTGCCATTCCTTCAACGTAAGCCCGAGGAGCATCATCTGACATGGCCTTGACAAGTAGATCCTGCGACATTTCGTTCGTGTTGTCCGCTCGTCCAGTGGTAACCACCTTTTCCTCATAACGACGAACAGCAAGATCCAAATCATCCGGGTGGGCCTTGATTTCATGGAAAAGGTCCAGGGCGTCTATCATAGCCAGGTTCGCACCCTCTCCTGCAAACCACGACATGACATGGAGAGAATCTCCAATGAGAGTCAAACCTGGATGGTGCTCGTAGCGTAGACCGAGGGGCATGCGATACTGAGCACGCGGAGTCATGTTCGTATCGACGTTGCGAATGACATCCTGAAGGCGAGGATCCCAGGAGGAGAAGAAGTTATTGATCAAGTAGTCAGTCATTTTCTTGGCGTCATTCCAGTCGAAGGAGGGATCCTTTGAGTGCCAGTCCTCTTCGACTCGTAGACAGGGGTAGACTCTCACGCTGTCATCCCCATTGCGCTGGATGAAAATGCCACTGCCTTCGGAGAGGAAGAATGAAGTGCCTCGGCCGATGAATTCTCCAAGTTCTGGGAATCTCTTGTCCACATCGGAGATACGGCAGTCAATAACCGTCAGCCCCGTGTACTCAGGCGTCCAGCTCGTCAGAAGCTGTCGAACCTTGGACCAGGTCCCATCAGCACCCACAAGGAGGTCAGTAACAACAGGCTCAGGGTGATTCTCAAAAACCAACTTAACCCTGCCATCCTCTTGCGGAACAATCTCAGAGAGCCGATGATCCCACTTGATACTCTCCGGGTCAAGCGACTCAATAAGAATCTTGCGAAGCTTTGCGCGGTCTATCTCCGGACGTCCTTCAGCGTCAGCAGTTGCCTTGTGGAATAGCCAAGCAACCGCCTTCTTATCGCCAAAACGATAATCCTGGTCGTGATATCGAGCATACTTCTTGAACTGCTCCTCAAGGCCAGCTTGGAACAAGGCAGCTTGACCAGACTCTGGATGAAGATCGAGAGAACCGCCTTGGAAGCGAGAGCTAGTAGATTTTTCTCGCTCGAAAATGGTAAAGGGGATCGAGTGGTGTTGTAGCAGAGCCGCGAGGCTTAGACCAGAAGGTCCTGCTCCGACGATGGCGATGTGCTTGGACATGGTGAGGAGTTTACGATGATTCTTTCTTATGGGAAGCTTGTCTAGAATGTTGGTTTGGGGGGCATCTTATGCTGTGGAAGCGCAATCAATGGAACTTATATAGACTTGACTTTGGGGTACTGTTCTGATCATTCGACCGGCCTATACAACTTGGAGGATCACACGAGGCCCTTCCTCGTGAACCGTCATCGAACTGATGGCCGAATGAATAGACTTGCCCATGTCGGTGATATTCATGATGTGTAACATGAAGCCCGGCATCCGATGATGTCGGCCTTTTCGGCTTCACATTTCCCAACACTCGGCTTTTTCTATCTCGGCAAATTCTGTTCAACTTTGAATCAATGGCTCAAAAACCGAGTTTGATCGCTTAAAATACCGGAATAATCCAGAACAGGTGCTTTGAATATCACGAAAACCACCATCGGACTCGCTCACGATGCAGAAACTATGTCCACATGTTGTTATTGTCCCGGCGTCTTTTGCTCCACCATCACTATACTCCAAACTTGTTCAGAGCCTCGCGCAGTATGAATTACAGACAACTGTGATCGATCTTCCATCCGTGGGATTTCGTGATGCACTGCCGGCTGCTTCCATGGAAGAAGATGCGGAGCATATCAAGACAGTCACAACAAAGCTAGCTGATGAAGGTCATGAGACCATCTTGGTGATGCACTCTTATGGCGGTATATGCGGTACCGAGAGTACGGCTCACGTCTCTATGGCAGAGAGACAAGTTTACGGGAATCCGAGAGGTATAGTCCATCTCATTTATATCAGCTCCCCTGTCCCTGAGATCGGAGGGTCAGTCAAGACCATGATGGGTGATAACATGCCCTATTTCATGAAACTCGAGGTCAGAAAGACACTTCAAGCGCTTTATATCAAGATTTAACGCTTTAATAGGGAGACTATCTTATAGCTGAGCCCGAAGGCTGCGCGAGTGTCAATTTCTCAGACCTTCCACCAGCCGAAGCGTTGACGTATGCGAAGCAAATGACAGCACATTCTGCGCTGAGCTTTTCTGGACCACTACAAAACGCAGGATACTTGACTATCCCTGTTTCATATATTATTTGCGAGAAGGATATTTCTGTCCCGCCTCATGTCCAGAGATCCGTCGTTGATATGATATCTAAAAAGAGCGGTCGAGAAGTTGTCACTTTTTCTTGTGATTCTGGACATTTTCCTATCGTCAGCATCCCGGGCAAAGTAGCTTCTTTTATCAGCAAGGTTGCCACTAAAAGCCTTGTAGAGTAGAGTTTATGTAATCTACGAATTAATTTACTCCCGATACCTTTCAAACAATAACCCTATGGTGTTTCCATGAATAACAATGCTTATCCTTTTGTGCTGCAGTAGATCATTATGCATCTGGACTAAGACGCCAGGTGCACCAATAGCACTAGTAAGCGACTATACATACCAACGATCATGTCAGGTTTTGTCATGAATCTTTGCATGTGCATGGGCACTCGTGTGTATCAGCTCACGTTGCTCGTCCAAAACGACCTTTAGCTCGGCGTTTTGGCGATGAATACAACGACTTCCGATCATCTGACACTTTCCGACGTCGGATCGGCTAGGGGATTTGAAGCTCAATCTGCGCTGAATATCTAGTTGTCCGGTCTGAATATGCCGTATAGATATTAGGAGTATGCCGAGAGAATACTCCGAGATAAGCCGAGCTCCCACTAGTCTTGTCACACGTCTGACAATCTACCTCTGAAATGCTTTCAGCTGCTTTAAATAGGACTATCCAAATTATCTTGACTACTAGGCTCAGGACAATTTAGTAGAGAAGCTACACGATGACTGACAACACTCGCGACCTGGGCTCACTCAGTACCCTCGCAGGGAAAACCGTGGTCGTAACAGGCGGCGCAAATGGCATCGGAGCCGAGACTGTGCGACTTTTCGACTCATGGGGAGCGAATACAGTCATTGCCGATCTTGAGCGCACTCGGGCTGAGGCGGAATCGGTTATTCGATCCTTGCAGCATCCCTCCTCTGCGTTATTCATCAGTGTCAACATTCTCGTATGGGATGAAATGAGAGCTCTTTTTTCTCAATGCATATCGCACTTCGGTAATATCGACATTGTGGTGGCCAATGCCGGTGTAATGGAGAGCATAAGTCTTTTCGATGTCGAAAATGTTGACGAGCAGGGGGGATTACGCGAATCAATAGAAGGGTTTCGCGTGATTGATGTCAACCTCAAGGGAACCATCAATAGTACGTATTCTTCGGCCCCTTAATTATTTTATCGTAAGTGGCTGAGTCATTACTCTTTTGAAGCGTTACGACTCGCATTGCATCACATGCAGCACAACGAACCAAGTTCTTCTGATGGTCTGAGAGGATCAGTAGTTCTTGTCACTTCAACGTCAGGATATTTCGGGGCTACTGGCGTCGGTGCATATATCACATCGAAGCACGGACTCACAGGTCTACTTCGAGCATCGCAACAAATTGCTCGGGGTCTTAGCATCGGAATCAATGCTGTTGCTCCGTTCTTCACACCAACATCTACGTTCAAAGAGTTGGCTGAGGAATGGAAGCGTTCGGGCCTTAAATCGAATACCCTAGGAGACGTCGCTCAGGCTATCGCCCTTGCCGCTACACAGAATGAATCTGGAAAATGCTACATGGTATGTCCAGCTTTCCTCTTGTGCTGGTTCATAGGCTCTAATTTCTGTATAGGTTGCCGGGCGAAAGTCGGTAGAGGTCGAAGATAGCAGAAGCGCACTTATTGAACAATGGCTTGGGCGAGAAACTGCAGGCCTGTTGAGATCTGCTAGCAAGCTCTTTGAGGACAAAGGCTATCCCTTGCCCAAAGGGCACGAGAAACCTTCAACTTAATGCTTTAGTCCACCCCATAACAAGCATAAATAACTTTAATACTTAAAGCAACTTTATTTATTTTATGTTTATATCTATAACCTATTGACTACCAGGAACATCTGTAACATGTTTCGTTTTCCTCGTAAACTTGTCCCTGAGTTTCAGATTCAGGGTAACTACCAAGGCGTTTTCCGCCCCTCAGGATGGTAATGTGAGCTTGCAGACTCAGTTGTTATCCAATCGGAAGGCAAGATGGCCGAGCGGTCTAAGGCGCTGTGTTCAGGTTCGATAAGAACTAGTGACGATTCGCAGTCTCGAAAGGGGCCTGGGTTCGAATCCCAGTCTTGTCAGATTCTTTTTTTTGCACGTCAGATGTGATCAAATGCCGTTACGAGCGTATATTCCCGACATGATCCAGACGCTGGAGCCGTCATGATTGGCTGCTGCGGCTCTTTGACTTATAATCGCAATGGAAGTATTGTGGGATAATGTACATCTTGGACGATGATGTTCGCTTTATAATCAGGTGGGATGGATGTACGCGGTCATGGCTTGTTGCTGTGGCTTGTATACGAGTATACGCAAACGGATACAGGGATGCAGGGATACAGGGCATAACGTGGCTGTTGAGCCACTGTTAACTCAATTGGCATTTTGTTATGCCATAAGAACTATTGATAGTCTTGACAGCAGTTAAAATTGCAATGTGTCTAATCTCAATAGCCAATATATTCGCCAGCGTGGAATGTCGAATAAGACATGCACGTGCAGATGACGATAAAAACCGCAACAACCATAATTATTGAGTTAAGCGCACACGTGCTTCAGAACACGAATATTATGGGGACGAGAGCTTGGCGCCAATTAATCTCATTCCAACCAGCCTAGCAAGCTCCCCCTTGTAGCCCTTGCAACGCGCGGCGCTTTCGGATTTAGCAGTCATACATTGGACAGGGGACTTTATCTTAGTGCCAAACCTTGTTTTTCTAGGTCCCAAGGCACTTGGTGCTTCATCTTTGTGTGAGAGATGCTGATGCCAAGAACCCCCTCCCTTCCCCTCGTAGAGAGAATGGTCATCCAGCCACAATTCCATGACGAAACTTGCCAAGTCCGGCTGCTACTTAAGAATCTGAGTGGCCACTTTATGTTTCCTGTCAAACATCCCATCTCTTCCAGTCTCTCACCATGATCTTCTCTAGTATATCTCTCCTCTCGTTGTTATCAGGCGCACTGGCCAGTGCCGTCCCCCAAGGAGCGAATACCTGGAAAACTTTACCCTCCATACCCATCGCTTCACGGCAAGAACATGGCGTCGTAGCACTCGACGAAAAGACCCTTGCAATCATCGGTGGAATCGTTCCCAATCGCGAGGCCGATGGTTTTGAGACGACTGCTCTTATGCAATTCTTCAACACGCGCTCGAATTCATGGCGTCGATACGTCACCGAGGCGCCCGTGAAAGTTAATCATCCCAATGTCGCTGCAGTCAATGGCAAGATCTATCTTCTCGGCGGACTTTCAGATATCGACAATGGCGCGTGGCGAGCATTTTCAGACTCATGGGTCTACAATCCCGACGTCGACGAGTGGACGGAGCTCGATCCTGTACCTGAGAGTGAAGAGCGAGGAAGTGCAGCGGTTGGTGTTTATGGAAATATTATCTATATGGCTGGAGGTATGCGCACCTTGGAGCCAACTGGACCAGGCGGAGAACAAGACACCGTAGATTTCGTCTCTGCCTTCAACACCAAGACTTCACAATGGATCGATCTTCCCTCAGCAGCAAAAAAGCTCCCCGAAGGCCGCGATCACGCAACAGCCTCCATCGTCGGCACCAAATTCTACGTTCTCGGCGGTCGTCTCCGGGGCCAGCGCAACGTAAAAGACACAGTCTTCATCCTCGACCTAGAAGACCTAGAAGCTGGCTGGACACCCAGCGAAGGCAGGATGCCCACGCCCCGCGGCGGTGCCGTTTCTGGCACAATCGGCACCAAAGTCTATGTTTTAGGCGGCGAGGGAAACATTGCGCCCGAGTCGGAGGGCATGTTTGACCAGATTGAGGTCTTTGATACAAAGTCCGGGAAGTGGGAGGAGCTCGGTACTATGAAGTTGCCAAGACATGGAGGTGCAGCTGTTGCGATTAAGGGTGGTATTTACCTTCCAGGTGGAGGCATTGCGGAGGGAGGTTCTCCGGTCGATACCCTGGATGTCTACTGGCCGTAGCCAGACATTCGTCGATTTTTTATATGTGTATTTCTAGCGTTTAATGATTAATGACTCTTGACTTAATTCCTCTTACTGATTTCGGGTTTCGGGTGACGCTTTCTGGACGTCAATGTTCACGTAAGCCGCGAGGCTAAGCAGAGTTCTCGATCCGGGTAAGTAAGCTTATCCTTCTTATAGTGCTTACAGAATTTCAATCATCTTCAGCGAGCATGATATGCATAAATTGGGTTTCGGATGGGGAAACCAATTGGCATTCTTTCTAATCTGATGAAATTACATAAGCTGATACTTTGAGAAATATCGAATTAAAACAAATCGTAGTAAACGGGTTTCCACCATAGATGATCAGATATCTAGAACGACCAACGGAAATATCTTGTCTGAAGATCAGGACATTTCGCAGTCGTGCCATCGGCCGTACATTTAGAATACTAAGGATAAGAGAAGACTTCCTTGAATCCTAGATCCTCATATGTCTTATCCAGGGAAGCAGGATTCATATAAGTAGGCTTGTCACCAGCGTGCTTCCAAATCCGCGATATCGACCTTAAGTATTTCCGGATTTCGCCGTTGTGCTGTGCAGGTCTGGCCCTAATCACTAATAAACATAATCAGCATGGCAAAATGGCGTGTAATGTAAGGTAATTTTATTGCTATGCTGCTTATCTACGCGCATCTCGCATCACAATATGCATTTTCTGACATGGATGGAATTCATTTACCGATATCTACGGCCCAGGCACATCTACACAGGTCAGCCTTATCATTGCTTGCGCCATATAGTCTCAAAGCGTCCTGAACATGGCAATAGCCAGTCGCATTGGGAACGTGGCTGAGAGTTTGGAACTGCTGGACCAGAATGGCCAAATGCTAGTGGATATTTTCACAACAGCAACTTGTATGTGTCATTTATAGATTCCAGTCTGCAAGGAAATGGCTTTGCAGATCTACTGGGAGGATAGGATACACATGTCAGCTCGTTAAAGTGGTAGGCCCGCGCAGGTAACCTTATTCGGTATATTCTAGGGCAGTCTTGTAACAAGCCTTATAATAAAGATGGCAGAAATGTTAAATTTGGTAGGGTAAAGCTATAATAGACCTTATCTGTATATGTCTGAAGCTACAGGATCAGAGTGTTGAGAAATAAAAGAACGGCGACTAGCTCCTGATAGTATAGCAACTAATGCTTCCTTAGATCCCCAGGTAGCGATGGTAGTAGAATGTTTTAGCCTGTGTAAAATAGATAGTTTGCGTAAAATAGATTGCTCGATGTTGATACGTATTGAATTGTAAAAGTCAACTTTGGCGGCCACTATCAAATAGCTGTCCAAGCATTACCTAGAGCCTGCTGCAGCACCAAGATGCATAATAGTGAGTGAAAGGGATAGGGCTACAATTGGTTCCCTTGTGATAACAATTGCCGAAATTCCCTCCAGTAGTATAAACGACCGATGGGTTGTTGTTGTCGCCTCGAAGACCATAACCAGAAGGCCAGCCACCATCAACGTCACAAATATCTCCTTCGTTGCGCGAGTAAGAGATCATACCGCAGTTATTGGCGTAGATGGTTGCGTGCAGGTCACCGCAGCTAGGACCGTGTCTAGGATCGCCTAGTGTACATGTCTGCCAGGTGCCTACTGCAACTTCGCCATCTCTACAGCCTGTTCGCAGAGCTGAGGACAAGGCGGCTAGGGTAAGAGGGAGAAGGAGGGTGTTTGAGACGTGCATTGCTTATATCGTGTTCCTTTTGACTTTTCAGTACGGAGTCTTGTCAAAGGATGCGCCAAAGGTTAAGGCGGTCAGGAATTTACCGGAGACAGTTTTGCTTCGAGTTACTGAGGGAGTGAGGAATCTGAGTTTAGAACACTGGCAGGAGAGAGGCCTTATATAGTAGGGCTCATGCTGTGAGACATAGAGAAGGACTGTCCCAGTACAATCATGACTTCAGCCTATTCATTCAACGGGACCAAAGTCCCAAGAAGCAATTTCTCAAAACTCTTAACATAACAGGAAATGCTGACAATATTGCTTCATCGGGCGGACTGCACTTTACCGGAACATCTCACCTAGCTGCTTGGTTGAGGATTGGCTCTACCTGGAAATTCAAGAGTCAATTTGTATTAGCCACAACTTGAATCATGGTGTTGCATGGGAACTTGCCATCATTGATTGGCTATTGAGGTTCCAAGGTAATCTCGGGTGCATCAGAATTGGCTTGTGGCGCCTGTGAAGCCCGCTTACTGACATGGCCATAATCCCAGCTTTGCTCAGGAACATGACCCTGAGGGGGGCAAGAGAACACTGAAACCTGATACTAAAAGATGTATTACCGTGCATAGTAATTGTCTCTGACTGAAAAATGAACACTTTCCTCTTCTGGATGAAAGCCCGATCAGGGCCTTTCAGCTTATGTTTTGGTCGCCGCTTACTGTTCAGAGATGATAATTTGCCTCTTGCTTACTGATTGACTCCGAGTATGTAACTGTGCCAGTCGGGTTTAGTTTGATGAATGAAGGTCTTCACTCTTTGCGTTGTCTTTGTTTCGGGTAGAAGTCAAATACTATTTTCTAGGTTGCTGAGTGATGATTAACAAGGTGTAAGATATAAATAAACACCACATATTCTTAACTGTTATCACGATTCATAAACTCACTCCTGTTGAACAATGAGGTCCACGACCGCAAAGTTACTGTCAGGGGTACCATTGGCGAGATAAACGACCTGGTCACCAGATGTCTGGTAATAGAACTTATCGCATACATCATCGCTCGAAGTTTCGTATACGAGGGGATCGACAGGATTGGTAGAGTCCCTTGTGCACACTATTTGCGGAGCTATGCATGCGAGCTTGCCACCAATGACCCAGCACTTTATGTAGCTATATCCCGCGTTAATATGGGGAGTACCAGTGCACCCTCCAACAGCAGCCACCGCACCGCTCTGTTAATACTAGGCGCATATATAGAATCCACCGTCCTTGTCCTTGACTCGGCCTGTGCTGCGCTCGGTGGTGAACGTTCTGGGCTTATATTCGTCGATGGGGGAGTTGGGATTAAACATCATTAACTAGCTCTCTTCATCGAGACCTTGGAGAAGTGCACCATCCACAGCGCCGCTGCCACCGACGACCTGGACGCTTGGAGAGGGGGCAGCGGCGGTGGTGCTCTCAGCCTCCGCAGTCGTGGTGGTGGTGATGATGTCGGTGGTTGTTTGATCAATGTCGTCGCGGTATTTTGTACATCAGCAGTAGTCGTGGTCGCTTCTGAGGTTGCTATTTCGAGAGAGACATCAGTAGATATTTTCAGAGAAGTCATCGCCATTGCGTCTGACACTAGAGGGTGATTCCATGTTAGGTGGTGCCCTGCGAGTATTAACTGATATTCAATTCCACTTACAGGAAGATTTGGGCTTGCATGGGCCAAACACAGAGTCCATGGCAATAAAGCCAGCGCCCAACAGTAAGGCACCGAACCGCATTCCGCAACATTTGTGTCAAGTATCGGTAGAATGGAAGGCAGGATAGAAAAGAAAAGCCATGGTGGCAGGAAGAAGGATATTTAAAGGAGAGAGTAGCTTTATTTCCACATCTGAATAGCTTGAATCTATAAATCAATAATTACTTGCAACTGGTATCAAAAGGGTCAGGCTAGTTAGGAAGCAAACCTACTGAACCAACAGGCTTGTCGAGACCTTTGGAAACGATCTTAGCGTCGCTGATCTCTAAATAACGGAACATCATCAGGTAGTCTCCAATCTTTTATTTCTCGGTGGTCAACTTACCACAAGACAGAAGAGAGATCAAGATAACATGCCACTCTACATCATGACGACGGTGATTATAAGGCAGCTCAAGGCTACTGCGCCTATCACATGAGGAGGGCAACCATAAATGGGAAATAAAAAAGACATTAACCTGAGGAGATTTGCACAAGAGCTAGTATATTAAAGCCTATAGAAACGTTTGACTCTTCCTAGCTCTATCACTATTGCTGGCAAGATCCGATCGTATAGTTAGATTAAAGCTTGACCTCATCTCTAAATGAATCATCACAGACAGGCCAACCCCAGCCTATCTTGTCCAAAACCATAGAACTCTCCAAACATCGTAAACAAACTGTATTGACCAATTTATACAAGCCTAAAAACCTCCCAGTCAACATTAATTCTTCGTAGATTCTCAGTAGGAAGTCCCATTAATCCGTCAATAAATACAGGCCCAAGCACCTGGTAGTCCTCCCCGGTCTTCCGCAAGGCCATTGGAACTGGAATACCTTTGATTATAGAGATAATGTCTCCTTGTTTCATGGAAATTGGGCCTGATCCAATCATGCCGTTGTACGAAACAAGCAAGCCTCGCTTTCCTGCTATTCGATTGCAAGTATCGAGGAAAAGCTTCCGGCAGACTTCGCTCTGGCTGACAGCCTCCAACGCCCTTGTTGCAGCGGCTGTGAGGGCTGTGGTGTCCCCTGGCCCGCTATCTAAGTGTACACTTAGTTGTGTTATTATCTCGAACATTTGTCTGAAAGTATCTTCTTGTTCTGAGGTAACCTCAGAGCGAGGTAGAGACCGACCAGTCAGTGTAAGCATGATCGTCCATGGTATAGATTCATGCAATCTGGAAACGATTGTATCCTTTCTGATATGCGAAGCCCATTCGGCCATAAGCTGCACATTGCGAACAAGCTTGCCATTCGTCGTCATTTCGTTGCTCGTGAATTCGCTATCCTCCCCTTTTTCTAGCGTTAGGCAGTAACGTGACATGCCCAGACATGCGGCTTTTACTGATAGGGTATTCCCAGAAACCGACTGATCCAAGTCTTGGTCAGTCAGCGAACCGTTCTCAACTCCATGATAGATATAGGAGTCCGGAAGCCAACTCTTGTTATTGTTATTTTGGCTCCAGTCAGGAACCCAGCTGGGAGCATCTGGAAGACGAGGGCCGCAATCAACGAGCAAATTAATCAGAGTGGGATTCCATTCCATCAAACTCATAAGGGCATCGCGATAAACGTGGCCAAGCGGTTTCTGATAATCAGGGGTAGGCGGGTGTGCGCCGAGCAGCCGAAGTACGCTATCGATCGCATATACTCGGTCGTGCGGCCACTTCGAATTGCGGTCTCTGATAGCTTGTGCAATGGCAACAAGATAATTCTGAGGTTGCAGATCAGGATGGCAGATCAGACTGTACATTCGAGCCTTAGAGCCCTGTATGCAATCAAAAGAATGCTTCGCCAAGTTATCTGTGAAATAGGGAATAAGAAACACGAAGGGGACAAAGATGGGGATTAGATAACTAGGAACCACAAAAACTGGGAGGAAGAGGAGTATCGAAAACCCTACTGCATGGCAGAGCCCCAATCCCAGCCGAACAAAGCGTTTCATGCCGGATATCCTGACTATTTCCAAACCCCGAACGCAGTCATGGAGTGAGTAGATGCTATCTTGTACAGTGGTGCTCCAGTAGCTACTTCGCCTGGGATGACGGGGAATACTCTGCCAGACATCAAAAAGAGCTTGCCATTTTTGGAACGGTTCTGAACTGGATACTTCATCGTGCACTCGTCGCTGAATCTCACTGACTACACTGTTGAGTGGATCAATCGATTCCTGCGTTGCCGAATGCTCGATGAAGGTAAGGGCTTGGTGCATGAGCAGCCAGGGAATTTGCTGTTGTCCCCAAACAAGAACGGGGTTTGATGCGAGCGTCATCTCCTGAAATGTCCAGGCGCGAGAAAGCCAAGCCTGGTCCAGAAGTGCATTGATTCCATCCTGGCTGACAAACGGAAGGCTAGACAATTGTGCTGCCAGAATCAGTCTCAAACATGATATCACACGCATACTTGACAAGATGCTTTATAAGGGATGTACTCACCAATTCGATCTGCGTATTTTAATCTTGCGTATGGCATGGCATGAATGAACCAAAGGAATGAACCTCTTCTGTATCGCTCGGCAATAAGGGGCTCAATGCACATGTTTCGAAAGGCAAGAGGCAATGTATAACGACCAATATCGATCAAAAGTCTTGAAAGAGAACGTCTAGTGCCGCGAGAGTTTCGGGGATTCAGAGGTACTTCAGCAGGGAATAAGCGAAATTGCGAGATGGTGCCGATATACTCAGCAGCCTGATCGGTTTTCGTATTACCGACACACAGCCAAACATAAACAGTTTCGGCCAACGTGAAGATACTGCCCATTAACACAATTTGCTGCTGCTTCTCGCTGTTATCCTCTTGGTTGATGCAGATTGCATCAACCCATATTGTCAGCGACCGGCAGGATTGCCGAAGCGACGTCAATGCCTCATAACAGGATTGAGTGATGTTGATATCGCAACCGTTGCAGGCAATCTTGTGGTTAGAACCTTCGCCCCAAACATACGAAAGCGCCGTATATTTGGGTAGAGTCCGTAAATCAACGGTGCGTAATGTGCCAGTGAGCCGATCATTATCGGCTGGTACACTCTGGTGAACATCAAGCACTCGTATGCACTGAGATCCGGGAGTTAGAGGGGTATGATCGTAAACTTGTCTTGCTGTAAAAGGGCCTAGATTAGGCTGGTCGTTGGAGTTATTACGAGGCATTGGAAATACTGGGAAATCGGTGAAGGAAGAAATTGAATGCGAGGGGAAAGCTCAAGCTGAAAGATTAAGAAAGGGTTGAAAAGCATGCCAAGAAAGTCAGCCGCATCAGGCTGACAAGCTGCGCCTTTCTTGACCTGAGTGTGCAGCAGACAGGCAGCTACCGAGCAGGCTCACTGGATGAGAAGGTCCAAGTACTGCGGCCTTCTGCGTACTTAGCTGCAATAGTCTGAGACAAACATTTTCAGCCTCCTGGGAAGCCTGGCGCCTGATATTCGTTGTCTACTGGGACTCCCTACACTCTCCACTAAGCGCCTGTTTGCCCAAAAATAGCACAAATCCGCTGCCAAGCGCATCCTCGCTAACCGTAACTGCATTCCTCTCTGAGGCTGATTTATCGGCTTTTCCTATCCAATAGTTTACAGCCACCGCCAATCTCAGAAACAATACCATGGGCTAGATCCTCTCATAGCCAATCACAAGGGTCGTAAGACAAAAACACAAAAGCCACGTCCTGTTACGCAGGAGGGGTAGACTAGATTGAGTCCTGGAATTGGAGCCCGAAGTGCTATCCTGATCTGGTACATCATAACCATTGGCTTTTCATGTTATGGAAACAGCGTTGCCTAGGAGAAGGGGGGTAAACTGTGATATTAATCCTATATAATGAAAAGACTTAGGTACTTTAGCATAAGTTTAGGATATATTTATCAAGTTAAGGAAGCCTTTTCCTGAGTTTATTTTAACATTGTATTAAGGCACTAGCAGCAGTTCTATTAATAGGAACCTCTGCTTATCCAGTCCCTTATTTGACATCCCCTAAATTCTCAGCCTCTCTTCTAGCACCAGCTTTGGTTCAAGTAATAAGAGGTCAGTTCTAAGGAGGAAACTAGATTTGAATCTCGTCTCCTAATAACTTGTTATATAATCTACTTTACCGAAATCCGGGAAACAGATCAGGCCTTGGCACCTTATCTAGCCAGATCAAAATTACACGCCTCATACTCCCACTGCGTCTCGTAGCCTAGCTTCTCATAGAACCCCCGTATAGCAACAGCATCGATGAGAATACCACGCATACCTCTCTCCTTTAGATTCTCCATCGCTCTGACAACGAGTGCTAGCCCAACACCTTTCCCCCTCTCAGCCTCATCGACTCCAACCGCAGCAATAAGACCAGTTTTGTCTCCGGAAGGAAGGAGAGGAAGAAATGCGAAGGTATCACCGGCTGAAGATCCGAAAGAGCACATGAGAGTCCAGCCAATCTGCTTTTTGGTATCCGGATCAATGGCTACCATGACTTGGTGATGTTGGCCGCGTGCTGCGAGGGCTTTGTAAATACCGCCCCAGGTCTGGATGAGTTGGTTAAACAAATTCAACGAGCAAAAGCACTACTACTTACGAATAGCTCATTTTGTTTGGTCATGCATTCTTCGTACAGTTCTGGCGACCATGGAGTGAACTTGATATTCGTCTTTGAGACTCGCTCCATTATCTCAGGCGGTGCAATTTCGGCCTGGATGTCCTTGTAAAGGTCTCGAACAGTATCAGTAGTTTCGTATGAGCCTAGGTAGTTAGTAAATGACCGTGGCTATTTGGGTGGGCCACTAACCTCTGTGAGAGAGGAACTCTTTTGCATCGGGTGAGATACTGGTTGGCACTCGGTACCAAAACCTCGGGAAAATGGACCCCATCGCCACAGACTTCAACTCCTGGCCTGCACCCTTCGCTGCATTTATCAATCCAGCCTTTGCTTTCTCTAGAAGCGCGTTGCCGAGTCCTTTATGGCGGTATTCGGCTAAGACTCCGATGGCTGCGATATGTCCGGAGTTCCCGCTCTTGGAATAGTATGACTGGCAGAATCCATGCTCATGAATCCAGTGCTGACCCTTCATACCAAAAAGAAGCCCTGTGAACCGACTTTGCTCTATAGGCCAGTCCGGGAAGATGGTGTGCCACAGCTTCCATGCTTGTTGGATGTCTTCTTCTGAGCTAGTGAGTTCGCGGATGGTGTATCGAGAGACGCTGACTGGGCCGTCATCTTTATTTTTCTGTTCTGCCATACTTACTCCAAAACTCGGAGAGTGTATTTTATGACGCGTTTTGAGTCGTAATGTGGTGTTTGTAGGTTGTTGGTTAGGGATATCAGCGAAGGATGATAAACGCCTCAAAACACGTGAGCTGACTGAAAGGTGCGGAGATATGCAAGGCTCCGAGGATCTATGCCAAGGAAGGAAGCTGCAGTTGAATCCTTCAAGATTTCACCAAGTTCTGTCTGCTGATTTGACATATATATAGCATAGTTTCACTAGTACGACAAAAGCATAAACTCTATAAATGATCTAGGATATATCCTCCGATCCTCCCGTTTCCCCCCACCTCACCTCTCCCTCAACAAGCTAGAATACTCATATTCTTTTCTAACTCTACTACTTAGTCAGATCTACTCACTCCCGGCTGCACGGCGCGATCCTCTGCTCATTTTGGCCTCATCCTTAGCCCTCTCAATCACATCCTCCCAATTCGGCGGTATGCTTCGTAGATCCTGCGCAGCAGACTCTGCATCAAAACCAAACTGCAACAGCGCATCTTCGCTGCACCACTCGCCCGTAGCCATAAGTCCGACTGGAATTTTACCCTCCGTATCTCTATCAGCAATTTCACCAGCGTCTTTTCTGCCCTCGGGAACGACGTATCCGGCTGGAACGGTTATGGCGGGAAGTCCGCAAAAGTTAGCAAGCCAGACGTATTCCATGCTTTGGAGTGTATAATTTCCATCGTTGACGCCATAGGATAACTCAGATTTTCCACCGCGGATAGGCGCACCGGCGCAAGCGGTAGTAGGGGTAATGATAAGCATGCCGGGGTATGTCTTCCATAGATACGAAAGGTGCTGCATCAACATTCCTCTCAACTTTTGAGCCAGCAGATAATCCGTCGAAGGCGTAGTTCTTCCCAGCGCAAGCAGAATCTTGTTAGCAGGCGTCAACCCCTTCGTATCATAAAGTAATGTCGATGCATCAGTCAGAACAGTAAGTGCATGCGCCATCTGACCCTCAGCAGGAAAAGGAATTTCAATCGGGACAAGAGTATATCCATGCTTAGCAGCCAAAGACTCAACAAGCCCACGAACCAACGACTGAACACTCGGTGTAGCGCGTGAGATCCATGCATCGAAGATTCCGAGGACTTTCGTAACAGGCGGTGAAGGCTGTAGAGCCAAAGGAGGAAATTGCGTTGAAGGATGAGGTTCGGCAATGGCTTCGTACGCAGCAGCCAACGACTGCATATCAACAGCCAAAGGTCCCTGAACAGCACATGTCGGTGAGTGATTCGCACCAGGCCAAGAAGCAAGTCTGTTATGCGTAGGCTTCAACCCAAACACAGAGCAAAACGACCCAGGAATGCGGATACTGCCCCCGCCATCACTGCCCAGCGCGAGAGGAATAAGTCCAGAGCTGACAGCGTACGCAGGACCAGATGAGCTTCCGCCGGTGTAATAGCCTGAATTGAAAGGGTTACGCGGCGTTCCTTGATTGGGGTTGTTGCCGGTCGTATCTGATAAGCGTCAGTCGATTGGGGGAATAAGAATAAGAATACGGGGGCTTACCTAGTCCGAACTCGTGCATGGCGAGTTTGCCGATGATGACAACGCCTGCTTCTTCGAGTTTTCGTACGATCCAGCTTGTAGTTGATTCTCCGTCCTTGGGGGTTTCGGTATAATCTCGTGGAGAGCCGAGAGTTGTTGAGTAGCCGTCTAAATCATAGTCGTCTTTGATTGCAGAGGGAACGCCATCAAGGGGACCGAGGGGCTGCTTATTTTTATATCGCTCTGTTGACGCTTCAGCGGCTCTCATGATACGCTCAACATTGAGCTCCCTCCAGCCCTGCGCGTGCCGTCCAGGTGTCGGGCCTTCGGTTTCAACGAGAGGCAGAATCGCCTTGGCAACATCAACCGGGGTAAGCTCCCCAGAGAGATAGAGAGCTCGATAATCAGCTGCCGAGTAGAATTTCGACGGATTTAACGTCTGAGAATTATTCGCCTGCTGCAAAGCCGAAATCTGAACCCTCTCACCGCGTTCTTTAGCCTCAGCTTCAGAGAGCGCGATGGGCACGACAGTTGGATCGTAGCGAGGCTCGAAATGCTCAAGATAAGTCCGGATGTTCCGGAGCGACGCGAAACCCGCATTAGCCCAAGCGGTCTCACGAATAAATCGAATCCATTCCATCCTGCACAATCAGCAACTGAAAACCTCTCATGTCATTAATAATCAAAACTTACAAAAAAGCAGCAGCAACGAGAAAAGGTCCTCTCAAGACCGGATTCCTATTCCGTTCAATAGCATACGGCACATGAGGCCTGCGATAAGCAAACAACGTCAGCACATGATTCGTCCATCACGCAATGTCATGCTTACCCCTCCTGAGGCTCAGGATAGTTGAAAAACCGCCTCTCATTATTGAAATTACTCATATTGAAGAATGATGACGATGAGAAGCTGAGAGAAGGTTTGAGGTTGATGCAGAAATTCGGGGAATTTAAACTCTCGGATAAGGCGGCCACCGCGGAGACCGGTTTAGCGGTGTTGGTCATGGATCTACTGTTAAGTACGTACTTCGGAGTCTCGGGACGCGTGATCTGATCTGATCTGCATGGAGAATACGAGCGACGAATTACAGGCCGAGAATGGGAAGCGAGGTGTATCAGAGGCTTAAAGCAGGATTTGCTATTGAAACGCATGCTTAATATAGGCATCCATCCACCAGCGTATATCCCATCCAACCACTTAATTATTGAAAACCTTGTCGTTGATGGCAACTACCAGAGCTGCGTAATCCTGATTATCCAAGTAATCAATGTAAACAACGTTGGGAAACGATTTATCACTGACTTCAGGCAGAAGTCGCGTGAAGAGTTCTTTGTTGCAGGTATAGGCCAGCTTCTTAATCGGCTTCAAAGACCTCGGTGCAACCTTGACAAAAGTGACGACATCGCCATCCCACTGAGGAGCCTGTTGAGTCAGCGTCCAAGAAAGCAGGAAAAGACGCTTATCCTTGGCGGACATGTGACCTTTCATCTTCTCAAGCTGGTCGTTAACCATGACGACAGCGTCGTCTTTGTTGGAGTACTCGTTGCGAACGTTCATCGCTTCGTACTTGTAGAATCCCTTGTGCGCATAGTCGCCAATGTCGAGATCCCACTGTTCCATGACGCAAACGACAGCTGCCTTGCCGTTACCGATAAAATCGTCGAGCTTGAGCTGAGTCAGGTTTTTGGCCTTGTTCTTGTCCTCGACGATGAAGAGATGGTTCAGCCTGAGGAGCTCTTTCATGAGATTATGCCATTCCTGCTTGTTGAACTCTCGCCATTCGTCGGTATCGGTTTGAAGAGAGTGGGAAAAGTTCAGGATAATCAGTTCACCGTTCTTCTTGGTAAATTCGTTGACGCCAGAAATGATGTCGGAAATTGATTCGCCTCGACCTCCAACCTTGCCAGTATAGTGACCAGTCCATAGATGGCCACCCGAGTACTGCGGTCGAAGATCAAAATACCGAGCACCATGCGCAAGCTGTCCCAGAACAGAGACAGACTGGCACAGCACATACGGGTCAATGACGCCGCCAGGGACATCGCAGTGAGATACAGTCGACATGCCCGAGTCATGGGTACCCAACATGCAAATCTGCGACAAAGGGCGATGACCCAGGGTATCTCTGTTCTTCTGCATCCAGTCCGTGGGCGGGTTCGAAGAGTGAAAGTTTCCCTCCTTTCCAGAGAGTACAAACGTGACGCACTCGTCGTGCTCCCATCCCAATTCGATCTTTGAGCCGCGAGGGTTGTTCAACGCCTCGAGCCCATCGAGCTGGATCCAGATGTTTGCGGGCTTATCGCGAACGTGGATTGAAAAGGTCGCTTTGGTGCCCTCCAAGCTGTATGTGACGGATCCACTAGTATCCCCACGCTTCTTAAGAACGCCGTGGTCAAACTCAACATAGGTTCTGGGAACTTTGCCTAGGATATGGTCAGATCTCAATTTATGTCTCAAAGTCCGGTCGATTTACCTGCATCAATGGACTCGGGGAAGCTCCACGCCTCCATCTGGTAGCTATTCTGCTGAGTCCGCTTCCATTTGTACGGCGTACCGTTGACAAGGTTGAGATAGCCGCCTTCACCCATTTTGTCTGTGTATTTCGATGGCAGTAGATGGTTTGAAGATGTCTAGGGATGATCAAAGCGGAGTAATCTGACTATTTGTATGTCCTCAACATTTTCTGGGTCTAGACCCTTGTTGTTTCAGCTCACTAGTGCCCAGCTGAAAGTCTCTTGGCATTTCTTAGAGGCCACGTCCATTGGAGATCTTGGGGACTCAGCCACCCGGCAACCTACGCTCCAATGCTTCGCGCTATTGACGGGGAGAGATCTTGAGGCGTCAAAGGCGTCACCAAGATGCGAGGGGAAGAGGAGATTGCCAAGGAAAATATCCTCCGAAGATGTTCTACTGTGCGATTTGCTATCTATCGTTTTGTGTTCTCCATCACTGGAATGCCAATCAAGATGTTGTGCTCGGAAACTACCAAATCGAGGAGTATAGGGTAGTAAACTATCATTATATTTGTGTTGATAGAAATTCACCATACGTGTTCTCGATTAGCCTCAGTGAGACTTTGGCTATTATCTTGTTACATGCTTTTACCCCAAAGACTTCTATTATCACGCCCTTCTTGGTTCGTTGCACGGCAATATCATCGCCGAGTTTTCTGTGTTGCCCTAGATCATGAACCAAACATTCAAGAAGAAAAATTGGTAAAACAAATCATTCATTAGGAATCTCGACGTTAGCAATTCCAAAAAAAAAAAGAGTGCGACCGTACTTGCAAAGTCTTCAGGGACGAAACTATCAGCAACTAACTAACCACTTCCTCTCCTGCGGCGACAGTTTATTGCCGACCCCTTTCGAGACATGTGCCACGGCTGACGATGCCGTGCACAAAAACACCAAATTTCCTAAGTGGATCCTCGTACCGGCGTCCTCTAAAAATCTCTTATCCCCTTGTATCCCGTAAAGACTATCGAATGTGGCGTCGGCTAGCTTAGAATACCACCAATAATAGCCGTCGTGGACCAGATTCGAACCAGGAACTATCGGGTCTGGATCGCAAGATCGACATTATCTACTTAAGACCAAGCCCATCCCCACGCCATGACATCTCCTTTGTTCTGTCTCACCAAGCTGTCTGTCTCTCGTTAACGTTCGCTCAGCTGTCATAATGCGTGTCTTATCTTTTGCCCTGGCCCTTTTCGCGGCTGATATGGTCGTTGAAGCTGGAGTTTGCAAGCCCGCTCGTGAGTATTTGATAGCAAGACGAGTCTACGATTCTGACAGATTGCCCTAGGTACCACTACGGCTGCAACTTAAACTTCGGTTGTCGAATCGTCTACTGCAACCTCTTCTGCTACCTCGGAGACTTCTGTCGTTGAGTCGCTGACTTCTGCGACGGAGACCTTGAGCACCGACTGAAGCGAGATCTTGACGACGACTACGACCGAGGCCGTTTCTACTACCACCACTGAGGCTGCTACCACCACCACCGAAGCTGCGTCCACGACCACTGAGGAAGCGTCCACTACAACCACCGCAGGCCCATCTTTCACACCCGGCTCCCTCGTCGGCACCGGACCCGCCGCTGGCCTCACCCTCCAGGGCACCGACTCACGCTTCATCCCCCTATCCTTCTCCGGCTCGACCCAAACCCTGATCTTCACCCTCGCCGCCAACGGCCAGCTCGCGACAGGCACCAACAACAACTACCTATGCCTGAACTACAAGCCTTCGGGTGTTCTCGGGCCGCTTGTCCTGTGCCCCTTCGATAACTACCAGAACGCTCCCTTGACGTGCACCCGCGCGGCCAGCGGCACTCTTTCTTGCACTGCGCCGAACGGATCTTGTGATGCGAGTGGAAATTGCAGGCGACCTAACAATGTGGCCGCGTTCTCTCAGTTCTATGTGGATGGTTCTCAGAACGGCTATTTCGGTCCTGCGAACTCGGACTTTGGGTCTGGTTACTCTGCCATTGATGTGATTCTCGCTGAATGAACATAAGGTGAAGGCTTTGGCGGTATGGTGATTGAAATCAAGAGTCTTGTCAAAAATTCTAGTTTTAGCTAGAGAAGTAAAATACTATTATTATTCTCCTGTACATATAAACTAAAGACATTACAGTTCCTGACACAGCATAGTGCCTCTCCCTACTCTCCGACATACTGAAATTCGTGATGGAACGAAAATATAAGAGAAAAAATCCAAAGCTCCTCATTTTGGGATAACTATTCACGATAGACGCTCTTGGTGAATATCCGACGGTCAAAAGCCAACTACAGTAGTCCCCAACGATCGTAACGCAAGTTTTCAACAAGGCCATGCAGCTTTTTCAGCAGTCTTCCTTTCGAATATAGTGATTGGGGACAATGAAATAAATTTCGAGCTCTCATCCCGTGTTCGCCGGTGAATTGTTAAAGGGGGAACAGATATGCGGTCTTTTCATACAGAAAGAGTACCAAGTGTGCACAATGGTTCAGTCCTTGGACTGCTGCCTTTTCTGAATATCATCGTAAATCTGATTGACATATTCTTCTAAAACTAGTTAGTTCTCAAGACTTGGTCAGGCGACGCGAAATACTCACCCGCAGCTGGCCATCTCCTGCTCATCCTCCTCATTTCTGGTATTACGGGGATAATCCTTTCGTCATATAAACCAGGACCGCCTATTTGGAGTGTAACTAATACACTATGCAATATGCATACCAATCTTACTAGTGAGAATTGTTTTTGGTTCTCATCTTCACTGGAATTCGTGGCAAAGCTAAATTGTGCATCAATAGCAGACCTTGCACGACACTGGCGTATGAAAGCTCGCTGTAAGTTAAGTTCTCTCATCTGATTTGTTCTCGCAGCCGCAAGTCTCACTTGATCAACTTCTTGGATGGGGACATCGGCAAAACATGAGTCATACATCTCCAACATGTGGGCAAAGATGCAACTACCAGAATAGGTAAATATTTGGATATTGGGAAAAGATCATGGGCTTGAGCCTTACCTCGTGGGCAGTCTTGTAGACAGGTCTATGTCTCGTTGTTTGGTATCCTCGCCGAAGGGAGGACGAGAATTTTCAAGTTCGACCATTAATTCACAATGTGGGTTTGTAGTTCGAGGGACGCGTTTCGAGTCGTGAACGTGCTGTAGGATATGTCCGCATTGAAACGCAATTGTACCAAGGTCCAAAACCCGCTGAGAAGCAAGATCGGGTCTCGGGGTTCCGTTTGGAGTTTTCAACACTGTAAAGTTATGTTTGATAGCCTTTACCATATCGTGATGAGGTGGGCAAGCGAGAGGGATCCAGTCGTGCTTCCTATGAAGCGTCTGCAAGGCTACCAAGCTGTCATGATGTTAGTTCTTTAGCATGAAATCGCATATATAGCGTGCAACTTACCTATCTATAAGCATGAGAGATAATCTCCACTCCAACGATGTCAGTATGCTCGACAGGTCAACTTCCAGCCTCGCCGCCATCGTGAAGGCTGAGTTAAGAGTCACATGTGCATGCTCTAGCATCCCGTGTCCACATTCGTATAACGCGATAAGACCCTGAGTCTGCACAAGCTCAGCATGGTTTGGGAGATGAAGTTGCATAAGTGCAAACAAGGCCTTGACAGTCACATAGAGTCGCTTGGTCTGTGAGCATGCCTTGTGATCGCAAGGTGGTGTAGCGACGAGGAGAACGGCGAGATGTAGAATGGTCCAGGAGGAATCTACAGGGTGAGAACGATGAGGACTGCCGGTCGTGCAAAGACTTTTCACGAGAGGTAACGACTCAAAGGCGGGATCTTTGAGGAGCTCCTGTATCGTGCAACCACGATCGCGAAAGACTTCCCTGACCTTATCTCCTAGCCCAGCTTTGGCAACAGGGTCATTAGAATCATATGCCAACATAGCCTTCATTATTTGAGCTTGGCCGGGTTGCGTCAAGTCCCAACCGCAGCGGCCCAAAAAGAGGAAACAGTCCGTGAGCGACTGCTGTGAATTATCTATCCCAACAGCCGAAGTCAATGGCTCTGTCGGATAGATACCTATACTCACAAGAGGCTGAGTTCCTGGCTACTGTCAGCATTTTACCTGAGTGTAGCGGTGCGTATAGCTTACGACGCGCATCGGGAACAGTTTGGAAGGACTCGGTCGCACGTTTGCTTGCGATTGATGCAACGCGTGCAAGATACCGACACCTTTCCGTCGCCTCGGAATCGCGATGTCATGGTTGAGTTGTTCATCACGTCGGGTTTTGAGTAGGTGGCCAGAATATGTAAAGCTGATACTTCGAGCGCGTTTTTTGTTTTTGTTTTTCGTTTTTTTTGGCAACAGAGTTAATTTGATAGATGCACCGGCCCCGGTACATCTAATTTACTTATGTCATCGGCGGCCGTTATCCGCACAACCGGCTGTGCGGATAACCAAAAGATGCTTATCTGCACAATCCT
Organism: Fusarium coicis; assembly: GCA_013781345.1. NCBI lineage: Eukaryota > Fungi > Ascomycota > Sordariomycetes > Hypocreales > Nectriaceae > Fusarium > Fusarium coicis. The sequence continues at coordinate 50,788 of JAAOAJ010000092.1, read as the reverse complement.
CAAAGAAGCTTGCAAGGGCAGAACATGATGAGATATACGAAAATAGTTATTGACAGAGGTATTCTTAATTGAAATACTAGACTTAGGACGCAAGTTGAAATCTTTTATACTATACAAGATTACAAGGTTCTCTCGGCTGGAATAAGGTCTCAGCCACAAGTTTCAACTGCAAATAACACCTCCAGCTCGCAACTTAGACAAAATAAAATGGTTCTCGGATCGCGTTATACTCGGCCCTGATATGAGCATCCAATCCAGCATTTCGAGCAATCTGATTTATGAAGGGTCCTAAAAAAGGACAACTTATGCGAATTCCGCGACTAGGTAATACTTACGGATCCCTGCCCACCTCTGGGCAGCATACCTGATATACGGCATGACCACAGCGATTTCTTCAACGGTCGAGACATCCTCTGGATCATTTGCGATGATGCACAGACTCTTCATGCTGGGCATAAGAGAGATAAGTGATTCCAAATGTAGCTCGTCCTGCTCGTCGTCAGACTAGGAGCACAAGACATTTTTGAGCAGTCTCCAGCTCGATTCGCGAGAACTCTGGAAGGCTAGCCATTGATCAGGTTCAAGTAGCTTCCAAGGTTGACATGTTGTAGAAATATGAGCGTGGTGTAGAAGCAGACAGCTGTGAGTGTTAGCTCATAAACGGGCATCGTGGAATAAGGCGGTAGCAAACCTGGATAGTAAAACGGAGTGGTGCATATCTCTCGCTCTGTCGTTCAGGGCAACTTCCATCATCCGAAGAGTTTGTGCGTAGATGGCATCACACTCATGTCTAGAAGACCGAGGGCTTCGCTTCGAGTCATGAATATACTGTAGAACGTACCCAGCTATCGATAGGCTCTGGTGCATGGACAGGGCGCTCTGAATAGTCTCACCAGGTCTTGGGTCCCCTTTGGGTGTTCTGAGCGTCGGAAGGTTATCTTCCATGGCTCATACCATGGCGCGTCTCGGATGGCAAATGAGAGGAAGCCAACCCCAATCTCTGTGGTGTGTTGACAAGGCAAGCATGCTATAAAATTGTCAGCCAGTCCCTCTCTACGCAAGGGAGGAGAATAGGATTTACCAGTCTAATAACATGAGAGATAACCTCAACTCCAGAGCAAGCTCGAGACGGATAGACTGAGGCATCACAATTCGTGATGTCATACATATAGCTGATTTGAGGTTGAGATGCGATCGATAGTATAATCCGTGACCGGATTCATAGACAGCAACAAGGGCCTGTGTCCGTATAACCTATTACTGCGGCCCAATACTGACTGCAGAATGGGCAAAATAGCGAGGATGGTGACATACAGCCTCTTTGTCTTCAAGCACTCCATATGATTACAGGGCGGCGTCGTGACTAGCAGGATAGCAAGACTCAATCCTGGCATAGAAAGACCTCTATCCTCGTATTCAGACCCGCCCATACAGCCGTATCGCACCAGGGGAAATGACTCAAACACTTCGTCTTCGAGGAGAGTATCGAGGGTACAACCACGTTCCCGCAGGAGAATGTCGACGGTTTTCTTCAGCCTCTCCTCAGCTACTTCTTCAGGGTACGTGCAATAGCGGTGAGCAAACATATCCTGCATCAATTCAGCTTGGCCATGCTCTGTAAAGCACCAGCCGCAAGGGCCCAATTCGGAGAGTGGTCTCGTCGACGTTGGCGGCTCAGAGTCATCGGGATGTATTCTATCATAAGAAGTCGTCGAGCCCCTGACTCTGATGATGTGAGTTGAAGTCCTCATCTCTGAAGACCCGCATAACTCGTATTTGCAGTAAGAAGGGTTTATGTACTGTCAGTGGTGTTGGTCAACGAGGCTACGCGTTGCAGGACTTACTTCGCGCATCGCGAACAGTACGGGAGGCCTCGGTTGCACGTTGTTTTACGGTCGATGCATCGTGAACAAGGCTTTAAAGCTTTTAGCTAATAATGAGACCTTGAGGGCATCTTGAGATAGAGAGCGTCTGCTGATGTATGGTAGTGAATCTTCGTGACGCGTCTTGTGTCTGTTCGCGACAGACACAAGTGAACTTAACCCAATTATCGAATCCTGCTTTCTGACTGGCTATTTAGTGGGGACGCTACAGGGAGCGTAATTGAGTGCCGTCAAAGTCCAGAACGAAAAGCAAGAACCTGTGGCTCTATACAAAAACGGAAAAGCAACTTCTTCAATAGCATAGCTTCTATTTATGAGGTTGAGTGCCTTGATGAGGATCAAAAAGTGAACTCTGATGAGACTGGGACTCGAACCCAGGAGGATTGCTCCACCAGGAATTGGTGTTAAGGTTAACCTTAACCTGGCGCCATAACCAACTCGGCCATCTCACCGATGTCATTGGATGAGAGTCAATTGACTTTTGCTAACTTATACACACCACAAGATGCCGAAGCACAGTATAATATCTGGATCTCTCTATTGTGTATCACTTCTAATATCCACGTCAGTGACGATTCAGTTATACCAGTTGAATTATTCTGCCTGGCTAAGTACACGGTAGTCATAGATATTGAGTTCCAGCTGTAACCTATTGTCCCTTTATTAAAAATGTGAGAGCACCCAGAGTATATCCATCTAGCCCAGTCTTGAGCGTCGGCTGAATTACCGGAGCAAACTTAGAAGAATGATTCGCAGCAATACTCTGCGCTACAGTCCCTTCCTTCTCAGCCTTATTCCAAACCTCTCCATCAACACACCCATACGTGAAGAAACAATACGGCTTGTTAACAGCGGTAGCCAAGATCGAAAAGTCCTCACTGAAAGCCAGTTTCGGCATGTTCCTATCATATTTTCCTGTTCCTTCGCCAAAGTGCGCCGCAAATGCCTCTTCAACTCTTTTAGTAACGGTTTCGTCGTTGATCGTCAGAGGGAAAGCTCGGGTTTGCTCAAACTCTGGACTCTTGAGGACGTTGGCGCACGAACACTCTGCTTCGATAACTGTTTTTATACGTTTCAGGAGACGCTCACGGGTAGCGATCGTAGTTGAGCGAGTGTCGACACCAAGAACGGCAGAGTCGGCAATGACATTCTCAGCATCGCCAGCGTGAATACTCGTGACGGTTACCACGCTCGACTCAGCTGGGTCGACCTCTCGACTGACAAGCGTTTGCAATTTCAGAATAGCGTTCGCTGAAATGGCTATGGGATCAATGGCTGTATGGGGCATACTCGCATGTGAACCTTTGCCGTGGATGGTCACCTTGTAGTTATCCGCGCTCGTGGCAACAAGTCCTCTTCGTGTACCGATTGTGCCAGCACGTAAAGGCCTCACATGTGCGCCCAGAACGAAATCTGGAACAGGAACCTCATGCTTGGTGTAAAGGCCATCATCGACCAAAGCCTGCGCGCCAGTACCACGCTCCTCAGCTGGTTGAAATGCCAGCACCAAAGTTCCAGCCCAGGATTCCCGAGAAGAGAAAAGAGTTGCCGCTGCTCCTAGTAATGTAACGATGTGCATGTCGTGGCCGCAAGCATGCATAACAGCTTTCTCAACTCCGCTCGCAGCATGAATCATTCGCTTGGTGCTTGCATACTCTAGGCCTGTGGTTTCCTCGACTGGCAACGCATCAATGTCTGCACGAAGTAAGACAGTAGGGCCATCTCCATTGCGGAAAACCGCAGCTAAGCCATGACCGCCAATATGAGGCTTTATGACGAGATCATCCGGGCCAATATCTTTGAGTCTTTTGGCTATAGTCGCAGCTGTTTCGGCTTCTTGGTTGGAGAGCTCGGGGTTGCGATGGAGATGCTTGTACAGATCCTCCAACGGTTGAAGGTCGGGCCGATGGTGATCTACCAAGTCTGATAAAATCGATTTTGGCATTTTTTGATACAAATCGTTACAGGAGTAAGAAGGAGAGGAATGAGGGAGTCATATAATGTGGAGGAGTTGTGGATTATTCATGCTGAATCCTCCGGACGTTTACCCGAGTTATGTCATCTTTGCTTACACCATGGTTGCTGGGCGATCTTAGAACAAGCTCTAACACTTTATATAAATTCATCACAAAATTAGGAGACTTTAGGAAAAGCTTAGGATTGTTTTAGACTACACTGGTCAGTGAATAATGAAAAACCGCTTTAGGAACTATCCCCCGCGGTAGTCAACGCTTCTCCTCTGAAGAAACTAGCCGGTACCCTTCCGAAGCTCTCGGGGACAGATTCCGAGATCCCAAACCCCAGAAACGGGCGTCTAGGCGAACCGTAGGCGAATCGCCCGAGTTACAGTAGGAAATATTAGAAAGATACGCCATAGCTTTGTGATTACTAATTAGCAAAGGTGAACATATAGGATTCCTCAGAATGCAAGAACACAATTGAGTCAAATCAAGTTTACAGTTGAAGCTAAGTATGTACCAGGAGGTTCTGCATTTAATCAAATCATATGGTTACATTGGCAACGAATATCAGTCGCCGACCGTCTGTCTCTCTATATTCTGTCTATTCCTGAGCCCTTTTCATAGTGCTGCATACTCAAACACCGGCTCATTAGGCTGGCAAGTAGTGTTGAGCTTGGGCATCTCTCCATCAACAAAATAGTTTTTGACAATCTCTTGCGTACAGTTCGATGGGTGCGCCATTAGTCCGTGCTATAAGCCTGATTAGTAAAGATTCCACTCAACACCCGTATGCAGGGATACTTACGCCGACACCTTCGTGGACCACGACTCGACTTCCTCGGAACTGAGCGGACACGCCCCAGGCACTGCTCAATGGTGTGACAGGATCATATCGTCCATTTACGATAAGAAGCGGGTTCCTCGTCTTGACATTCCTCAGCTTGTTAATATCAATCTGCTCCTTCGCAGAAAACTTCCACTGCGCACAGAATAGTCTTGCAACAGTTCCCAGATCAGAGAACGATCCCTCAGCGCGATGAGCTTGGAAGATCGAGAATAAATCGTCCTGATCCTCAACTCGGAACGAAGAGTCGCTGCATGCAATGCCGTTGGTGACGAACTCAGCTGCGATGTTCCACTCGCTTTCCAGCGGGCTTTCATTCCTCATTTGGAACATCGCTGTGACGTTATTGTTGAAAAGGCCTTCGATGCGGTTGATGATGCTGGGATAATTTATGGGGCTGTAGAGTTCTCCGAAGATGAGGTTTTTGTAAGTGATGACGAGCAGGTTTATATCATCGCTTGGGAGGTCTTCCTCATCGATGTCACCGCCAGGGAGGGTTCCGTTGAGATAACCTTCAAGCATCTCCCTAAACTCTGTGAGGAGGCTTTCACCTGTTGTGCTGTTTCCGTGATAATATGCGAGAGCACAGAGTTCCTTTCCGGATTCAACGCACTCGTCTAGAAGATTGGAAAGGGATCGCTCAGCGTCTCTCATGCTGTAGATCCACGTTGTAGCCGCATAGTCATCGGCTTTCAAATTGGCATCAATCAACATGCGGCCAATACGTTCAGGAAACATGGAAGCAGTAACCTGGCCTAGGATAGTGCCGTAAGAGACACCCCAGTAGTTAAGCATAGGTCCTTGACCCAAGGCATCAACAATAGAGATCATATCCCTCGCGACAAAAGGCGTTCCAACGAAACGACCTGTATCTTGTCGGCTCTCATAGCAATTCTTCGCCAAGGTACCAGCAAGTTCCCAGGTCTGATTTCTGACAATGTCCCAGGTCTCAGCCTGCGGAATCGTGTTGAACTCTCTACGACGAAGACCCTTTGCACTTGTAAGGTTTGTGCTTGTGCCGGGACCCGTTCCATTGCAAATGAAAGGAATTGTACGACCTGTTCCTCTGAGCCATTGTTAGTGTTACATAACACCAAGAAAAAGGAAGAGGCTGAGCTTACCGGGGGTCGAATCCAATGACATCATACTGTCCGCCAAGAACTCTGTGATGCATGTCAGCATTGAAAATACAAATCCACCAAGGCAACTTACTCGGCAAGTTCCTTTCCCGACCAGACGATGGCCTCGACGCCTGAGCCACCGGGGCCACCGGGGTTGTACAGAACGCTGCCTAGATAGGGCTCTTTGGTGGCTTTGGCTTTGATCAGGTCAAGCTTGATGGTTTCGCCGTTGCTTGCAGACGTGTAGTCCAGCGGAACGGAGAGTCTGGCGCAGTCATAATCCTTTTGTTGTCTGTTGGTCGAATTGTCTCCAAAGTCCAAGTCACATTCTGACCAGTCGATCTTGGAGCTATTTGATGTCTTGAGGTCATCTCTAGGTTTCAAAGAAGCGAAAACATCTTTTGGTATAGATGAGGCCTGTGCTGCCTAGAGAAGAAGATGGCCTAGGAAAACAGTTTGAAATTTCATGATGAAGAAGTTGATACGAGAATGCGGTATGGAACATTCTAAAATTCGGGACATTTTCATTCTATTTAAGCACAAATGAGTAGGACTTTCAGCCTGCTTGTCCGTCATCACGGCACTGCCCTGTTTGATGGTCCAATGAAGGCTATGTTTCTCGGCAAAAGCCAAGGATTAGTCGTACGTAGAGACGGAACTGCCCAGACTCCACTGCCCAACCAAGTCGCCATTTCCAAGACGCGTTAATCCGTGGCTCAACAGCTGAGCGTCGCTAGCGGTATATTTCGCCAGAAATGGAAAGTAGACTTGAGCGTTGACTAAGAGAATGAGATCTGCCTTGGGGGCCAACGCCTTGGCGCCCAGTTTTGGTTCTCAGCTTGTGAAGATCGACGTTGGCTCTAGGCTACACAATGCGTCATGACGAGGCTCGCCAAGTGAAGGATTTTGAATTGGGACCGAAGGATGGAGGCGCAGGATGAAACGCGATGGATGTGAATGCGGTGAAACCAAGAGACATACTGTGAAGTATTATATTGGCATATGATGCATGGTTCATTTAAACTTTTAATAGTGGCTCACCCGACAACGGGGAATTTTCGGGTTTCCGTATTCGGACAGCTTTGATCTTGTAAGGCACATGGATTCAGGATTGCGACCAGATATGCCTGGGGTATGCTGTCTGAACTGTGTTTATGAGGGTGTTGGTTACATCGGGCGCCATACTAGATGTATCAGGACCTGACTAAGATTTCTGGACATTTGCCAGATCTCAAACTTATGATCATCTTTTGGCCACATTACTAGGGCAATTGACAAAGGATTACTTGGGTACAGAGAGCCTAGATAAAGAAGTAAGAACTTATAGAAATTTTATAACGAGTTTGTGATGAGAGAACTGCTGAAGTTCAATTCAGCTCTTGCTCTCGCAATTGGCTAGGCATTTCGGTATAGTGGATAAGTTGTGAGCCAGGTGTGGATATTATTTGCAGTTCGGACCTGTGGCTGAGAGTTCACACTCACTCAGGTTATATGGAATTTCAGGTGAGCTGTAAACTATGTCCTATAGCTACTCTCCCCATTTGGATCCGCTGTATCCTTTGGTTCTGAAAACCTTTACTTTCTTCCCCTTAATTTATGACCCCCTTTATGATGGTTTTGGCGCTACAACACCAAAGTTGATATGCTCGCTTTCGAATCCGGAACAGGATAAATGCTTCAGCTTGTTTTCGCTCGCCCTTTACAGGTGCTCATAAATGGAAAGATGACAGGTCGCGATCACAACGGGTGATGTACGTGAACCGCCGACGGATAAACAACAAAACAAGGGAAGTCCCATGCTGGAACACTGTCCTTCCAACCCCATAATCAACCATTGGCAAGTGATGCGGTAGGTAGCTCAACCCGCAAACATTGAGCACGAGAGTGAAGGAGCTTTACCGCCGTAAAGTATTTCTAATCAAGTATCGCTTCTAGTTGGCGCGACGTCTGCTTAGGTGACCCGAGCCGATCTTCATATGTCCGATTGGCAAATGGAGAGACACCGTGTAAGAGATAAATGAAAGATTGACAGACTCTGAAGGATCAACTGTGCAAAGCCCTCGATCTTTTGCAGTTGAATGACATCATAGAGAGTGTCGGGATCTGACAACAGTTATTCCCCCCGATCACTGGAAAGGCCTGAACCCAGCACAGGCAGGTTACCCGTTCGCTCTGGTTAGTCGACGGTTATATAAGAGATTGTGAATCGCATCTCTTTATCGGGTCCAACACAGGCTAAGAGTGTTGACGTTATGGTATATATCGCGCCTATCGTGGCAGTCCAGACGACAGGTCCTGTCGTCATTACCATCGGTCTTCATGTAAGTGGAATCGATGTGGACGAAACTAATATTTCCAGGCAACGACGGACAGCAATCTCTGACCTGGGTCAAAGCGCAGCGACAGTTGTCTGGCACCATGCCAGTTCTCCGTGCTTTCAGCCACAAGTCTCAACTGCAGACAGAACCTAGTAATTCCATTGGTTGGCCCTTGTAATCGACCCTCTCGGTGGCACCACTCTCTACCCGTTTGTATGAGACATGGTAGCAACCGAGACCTTAATTTGTCCTGCAACCACTGAGGGATAGCCACAGAGACGCATCAGGCTGGAATGTGACTGCGGCCTGCCGAACTTGGGCGGCGAGGTCAGCCAGGGGCTACAGTGTGCTTGAAACCAGGCTGCTTCATTTCCTTTCCCGTCAGAACTGTATCTCAGTATGAACGAGAGCCACGCACGACGAGACAGAGAAGATAGAAGCTCACTAGATCACAGAGAGCGAGAGAGCAAGGAGAAGCACTGTGGGCAATAGGAGGCATGCCTTAGGGTTGATAGCTGCGGTGGAATCGGTAAACACAAAATCGTCATTGCCTCAGTTATAGATGGAGTTTATGGTACTACGTCTGCAGCCAATACTGAATTGAACTTGATCTCTTCTCTACCACGTATTCGAGCCTGTTTTTTGGTTGGAATAGGGGGAGGCATCCCCAAGCTGAAGAAGGGTGATCCGGATATTCGACAGGGTGATGTTGTTATCAGTCAATCTGAAGGAATCACTCGAGGGGTGTTTCAGTATAGGTTCGGAAACGCGATAACAGACGGTATCTGGGAGCTGAAGGGTTCTCTTGACACGCCCTCCCCGGTATTAAATAGCGCGATGATGAGTTTGAAATCATGATATGAGATGAGGAAACCCAGGATACATGATTTACTGCAGAAAATATGGAGGTCGAACGAGGGCTGAATGTCGAGTGAGAAGACTGACTATACCCAGCCGGAGACCGAGAATGACCGGCTTCTTAAGTCAGAATATAATCATGTTGGCGGTGATACTTGTTCTGAGTGTGACTCTAAACAGGAGTTGGGCGCAAGGTGCGACAATGGACTGACCCCGACTTCCACTATGGCAACATCCCCTCTGGGAACTCGCTTGTCAGAGATGCCATCCCTCGTGACAAGTTGTCGGCTAGACGGGGATTGCTCTGCTTCAAAAGAATAGCAAACTTCAGCAAAAGGTTCCTCTAATTTACAAGTTCAGCTCAAACTACAGTTGATAGTCCCCACAGCTGATGGCTCACACCACGCGCCTCACACACAGCATTTTAAGCACAATAGTGTCTAGATATAATCGTGACAGCCATTTGTGTTAGTTGGCACTAACATTGTCACTGATTTAGACTTTCTGAAGTGCCGAGGGAGGGTCCCGATTGGATAAAGACAATTAAGTTCGGTGATTGGCCTTTTTGCAAAGGATGTCTCGGCAAGAACATCCGTGATCAGTAACGGCTAAGACGTTTATATCAATACCTTCTCTATTGAGGTTAACAGTCTCTTAAATGTGAGGTTTGATCCAAACTATATGCTAAATAAAGTTTGCAATCGGCAATCTCGGCAAGATGACGGAAGGTTCTAGGGACGAATATCGGCAGTGGTACATGATAGGCAGAAACACAGGTCTTTACCATCAATTTTGTTTGTTTAGATGGAGCCGGTTTTCGCTGAGGCAAGTATAAGAGTTGCTACTTAGCCACCTGGCGATAGAAAATCATAGCAGCATAGTCTCAATTGCACTTCAAGAAAACAAAAGCCTCATTCTTTAAACTCATGTCACCCTTCTCTTTCATCTTAAAAATTATCTTCTTCCTCTTTGGGGTAATGGCCCTCTCGAAGCGAGATGCAATCCACGTCGATGACCTTGAGCGTTACGATGAGTTCTTGAAGACCGTTACAGGTCGTCAGTATCTACATTTCTACAAAGAGAATTCACTTATCAAAATCGATGTCCATAACTACCCATCTGATGAGCTTAAGCACTCTGGCGAATTCAAGCCAAGCCCGAACGCAGATGCATTCTTCAAGCAGATGGAAGATATCGAGGATGAATATGCGGCACAGTAGGAATCTTCGAGTGACGCACTAGAGAGTCGAGAGGCTTGCCAGGGCGGTGGGGGTATCGATTCAAGTTGAGACAGGAGAGTGCTTGACACTGTTTGAAAGTGGCCAATACCCCTTAGATATATGGCTTCATGTTGCTAATTTTGCTGCTCACCAGCACCATAAGTATCTGGGCGAATAGTGCTAGAGTAACGGACCAAATTCCACGAAAAAGACTGGGTCCAATATTTTCAATGGTCCTATCGTTGGATCGCACTTTTGCAGTCTCTACTTCCTACCATGGAGTTGTAAAAGTGTGGAATATGGATACCTACAGTTGCATCCGCGAGTTTTGTGATGGATATCGGACGCAAAGCTCCTACTACTTAGAATACTTGCAGCTATTCTAATTCAAAGAAAATGGCAAGTGTCTGTTTATGGCAAGAAACACTAGGGCTGGCTTCACGCAATCATCAGCTCTCAGCCCTGGGTGTCTTCAGCAACTAACATTTTAACAGGCGGTCTACCAGTCTTCATTTCTCGCACGACGATTTCCAAGCTTGGAAAGTGACAACAAGCCAGTGTGTCATCAATTTCCGACCAAGATTCATACTATGCCTTACTCCGGAGTATCTGCAGTGTCTGTTTCCCCAGTCGAGCCCTGGATTGTCTCAACTTGCAATAGCAATGTCGCGTGGATTGTGCTAGATCCATTTTCTGTTGCTTATGAATTGGCTTTTAAGGGGTTTATGTACGATGCCGCTGTTTCTCTTAATTATGTTTACAGTTTCTGCTTGTCCTTTACTCTGAGATATCCGAGACATAAGATTCTGCTCGGGGCCCTGTGCAGGAACCCCAAGAATTCGTCTTAACAAAATTCAGTATAGATATTGGTGACCAGCTTCTTCGTATTACTAACAAATATTACTCGGGAGATACTGACCGTTTCTTCAAGTGGGAAATTTCTAATTCTACGAACAATGGAAGGTTTTTCGACAGAGGCATGGTCGATGTTGATCGGCACAGGAGAGTCGCTCTACCAGCTCGGACTGCCCTTGGGTGCACATCATGCCTCTCTGACTCACAATGATTTAATTTTGGCTTTATATAAAATGACTTTTTGACTAACAGACTCCTCCACAGGTCTGCTCTTGCGTCACTTGAAAGTAGATCGCGGCTTTCTCCCTATGCGATTCGATTTTGACGCCAACACCCTGGAGATACGAACTAATCTTAGCACACTGGCACTTGATGAAGCTTTCAAAAACGAAGGTCGGGAAATTCGTTTAAATGGACATCTAGCGGGATACGGGATCAGTTACGATAGGTCTTGGCGGCTATGGAAGTATAATAAGGTTTTCTGGCTGTCACCAGAATTTGGAGCCTGTCGGTTATATCGAGGTTTCCGATCAACGATGATTATTGGAACAGTGACAGGTCGTGTTTTATTCCTGAGCTTAAATGTAAAGAATCCACTATCTAATCGAGGCGTAACAGAAGCCGATCAAGATACGCTATGTCGACGTTGAATTCGGCGCAGTTTTAGCCCGGCATTCTCAAGAAGAATTTTCCATCTGCCATCACCCTCCACCGCTCTATGCCTCTCATCTGCATCTGCACCCTCTCCGAGCCATTCTGTGTGAACCGCAGGGTCCAGCCACGTCGAACTTGGGCCCCGAAGAGGATCTCCAGTCCAGCCCAGCTGATTCGCGAATTCTCGGAACTCCTGCATGTAGCAGTGGGTACGACTATCCAGCTCTTTCGCTGCCTCGACAGGGTCGGGTTGCGGGCCGAAGAATGTGACTTCTCGCTCTTGCTGAGCCAAGACGAATTCGATCGCCACGTTCAGACGGACTTGGACCGTTGTTTCGGAAATAACCTTGTCTACTGCATGCTTGATAGAATCGAAAGACAGTGGCCGACTCAACCCGCGTTCTTCGCCTGTGATGGTAAGAAGAGCTGGCATTTTCCCAACATCGACCATTCGAACATCGAATTCCTCGGCTAGGAGAATGATCGTCATCGCTTTGAAAAGCGGCTGCATGATGTAGAACCGCTGGTCTCTGAATGTTTGTTTACTGATATATCTCGGTCCAACAGGACATTTCTGGATATAGTCCTGAATGGATGCCACCTTGCTGCAAATTCTAGCATTGAGGTCGTTGATCAGGCTTACCAGGGAGGTCGTTGATCTATCAACATGGCGGAAATTTATAGGGATAAAGAACTTGGCCACAAATTGTCCATACTCGATATCGCTTTGGTATAGCCTGTACCATTTGTGATAGAGCCAGTTGTGTAAGGCTTTTCAAAGAAAGAAATGCATTCGCGTCTGACTCGGAATGATGTATATCGGCACACTCTTGTTACAGCAATCCTCGGCGTGGTGAACACTAAGGTCCTCCGTATGCTTATCATTACAGCCAGTACAAGTGTTGGGGGGATAAGGGCATAGCAGGAATGGCCGAAACACTGAGCTTTCATGGATCCCTGCGCGATGACATGCTTCCATCAGACCGCGAGTGTGGATTAGAATCTCATCCCGTGGGAGGGGAACTCTTTGATGGAGAGATGGATGTACCATTATGGGCTTTCTGTTTGTCGAGGGTTTTGATATCCGGGTGGCGGTGTTGATCTCTGAGGTTGAAGGTTAGAAGAATATGTTTGTTGAGAATTGAGATGGTACTGGGCTGGATAAAGACAGCTATTTATATGTCTATATTGCTGAGTTTAAATACCAGAGTTTTGTCGGCGTGATGGAATAATAAACCATATTCTGATTAAGCTCAAGACTGCATAAATATGGCCCAACCAAGACTGGCTCCATTGATTGGTATTTAAAGCTTATAACATCTCAACGAATTATATTAAGCTAATACACTGAAAAGTCCCAATTAACTTCAAGATTCAGAAGGCAATATGTACATAGCCTTAACAAAAGGGAAGTCTCCCAATATCTGTGGCAAACGTCGATGTAATGTCAAAGGTCACAAATTTATGTTGCAGCCTCCAACAGCAATTCGTCGTAGTCTTGTCTTGAGTAGCAGCCTGAGTGGAGGCTGGGTTTGGATAATCAACTATGCACTAAAATGAGGCATCTCTCGGAGGTTCCCGTCAGGGTAAGCCAACGCCGTGATTAGCGACAGGACTTGATCGGAGAATTATTGTATAGCTTGCTACTCCGTACTAGGCATAATGCCTAAGCAGTGCATACTTACGCAGCCGACTGAGACCCTCCTGTCAGGGGGCAAGAAAACAGCGAACCTTGCTATAGGGTGTTAAAATAAACTCAGTAAAAGTCATTCTAAGCTTAGGCCATATTACCAAAGTTTTTTTTAATCACTTAGGATCAAGATTCTGTGTCTTCTTTCCTCCCCTAGCCTCCACAGCTATTTCTGACCACAGGAAAATGCTGCCCTTGACAGCAGACAGAACTCATGCCATTCAGGCTGTGTGTGTTGTATCGATGCTACCCCGGCAAGCTAGAGCCACTAAATGCCCCTCTGAATGTCACCCAAGACGGCACCTTAAAATGGATCCCAATACAGGGCTGAAACCTCAAGTACCGCGTATTTTGCCCACGATATCCCCTTCACTTCGCCAAACCTGATGTCCAAGACGCCATCTGATTCATGGATTAAAAAGCTTGTTGCCCCTGCCCAGATCCCAAGCTTTACTCCAAATTCGCAGTCCAAACTCCAATGGGATTTTAACCCACGCACCTCGCTGGGATATTATTAGGCCATGCTACGACAACGAGAACATGGGGCCCAAAATGAACCATGATTTGCGGATTGGATGCGGTCAGCTTACAGATCGTAGCCTGTAATACCATTTTGAAACCAGGCTTAGCGAAAAGGATCGTCGCTATAAAGGCTCCATGTTGCGCCCCCATTTAATCCTGCCTGGCTGATCCGCTCCCTTTCCCTGTCTCCTGGTTCTTCCTTTTCATTTACTGTTTCGTTAGCGGTTCTTGATCGTCTCGAGTTGCGCAATGAGTCAACAACAGCATCTCCCGGATAGTGAAGGCCTCCAGGTCAACACGGACGTTGAACAAGCAGCCAAAGCTCCAGAGGTAGCTCCTGGCTACGATAACGGCAATTACTACATCCCTCCCGGCTATCATCATCCTCAGCAGGCGTCATCGGATGGAGTGAGGATTCCTTTTGGGCTTGGAGTTTGGACTTTTGCTGCGCTTGTCGCACTATGTACGGCTATCGTTGTTGGCGCAGGTGTAGGTGGAGGATTGGGCGCTGCTTTGGCGAATAAATCGTAAGTTTAAAATTGCAACTTCCTCAATTATAGCTATTAACATATCAGCAGTAGTGATTGCTCAGCAGACTCAGCATCTGGTACCGCTCCCGCCGCGACAGCAGAGCCAACCGCGACCTCATGCCCAACGCCCGACAACAGCACATCAGTCAACGACACAGCTCCCTATGTACCGAGAGCTGCTGATACAGTCAGCCTGCTGGAGTTAGAATGCCCCGATTCCAAGAAAGACGAGACACGGTACAAGACCAACAAAGGCTACGAGTTCAAGTGGTGGTGCGGCGTCAATGCAGCACAAGGCACCCCGGCCGAGGGGGGAGGTATTGTCGCTGACTACGCACCTATATATGCATACACGATTGAAGACTGTATGGAGGCTTGCGGCAACATGATCGATAAGGACGCCGAAACCGGCAATGGAGTGAAGTGCGCCAGCATCGTCTTTTCGAAGCGCATGAAGGACGAATTAGACGGTTTGAACGCAAACTGCTGGTTGAAGAATAATTCCAAGGCGCAGGTAAGTTCTCTGATCCCGCTTTGTAATGATCCGATGCTAATTTGATGGTAGGGGAGCAATTGGGGTTTCAAGGACGATTGGTACGCATACGCGGAGCTAGACAATTGAACAAGTCGAAGTGGGTTGTTTGAGGCCGGCAGGAATACCTAATGATGAGTCGAGTGTAGTTTAATTCTAGAAATGATACCAAACTCTGCCTTTGTCGGGCGGGGACTGAAGCTATTCCCAACTCACGACCTAACAGTAACGCCCGCACCTGAGGGAACCACGGAAAGAGCAGACGAAAACTAAGAGGAAATGAGCCCCAGCCTTACTGTCACATCGAATACCCGAACCAGACAAGCCCTGTACCTTTTGGGGGCTGATCCTCAAGCTGTGCCAAGTTTTTGAGAGGTGTTGGCGACAGGGATTGTCAGCACAGCCCTTGCGCCAAGAACAGAAGGATCAGGGACGATGTTCGGCAGTTATTTTTCAGTTGCCATTTGTCAGCACAAATTCTCCTTGTGTCGAGTCCTTTGATTGACAGCTTCAAGAAGAGAGGAGAGCATGTTCATATATTGTGCTGTAGTCGTAACTTTACCAGTAGTAAGGTTACTAAGGCTGCACGGGAGTATCCACTGTTCGGGCTACCCCCACTCTCCGGGACACGGAGTTATTGCGTGGCATCGGACCGACGCGAATGTTTCCCTGAACTCAACTAAACACCTTAAGTGATTGCTGTTGGTCACATCTCTACAAAGAATAGGTTCTCCTGGACAATGTCATTGTTAGCTGCAATTCTCATGAGCCAAGGACCAAGATTATAGAATAATAAACATGCCCTGCATGCCTTGGATGATTGTGCCACCTAAAAAAAAATAAAAACTCAACCCAGACGCCCTGGCGACCTAGGTCCTTCAACATCCGTCCTATTCTGTTTCCCTACCAGTCTTCTCATCTTCACTAATTCCCACCGTTCTTAGCGAGCTTTGTGTATCCAGCCAGAACACTAGATCAACTCGGGAACATCAGGAATAGCAAACCCCTGGCCGTCCATCCACATATCCTCAAAATCTCCCGGGCTCTTCCAAGCCAGAACAAAGAGTCCTTTAGTCACAGACTTGCGAAAGTTTGGTGTGCGAAAATCTGACTTGTTGGACTTGCATCCTTCCACCATTTCCTCCTCACCGGGACAGGAAACGACACGCTGGTGGTAAGTCAGTCACACGGACAAGCACCACCTTCTTCATCTCACCCTCAGGCTTGGGCACCATATACTCCACTGCATCATCAGAAGAATGCATCTGCAGGAGAGAATGGACGGCACTCGAGGGGTTGTGAGCTCCAACAATGGCCCAGCGAAGAAAGCTGCGCAGGATTGTATTCTTACAATCGGCGATCAAGGGAAGGACGCTCGACTCGGGGACAAATGATTTCTTAGGGTGGTCAGCAGGCATGAGATCCCAGAGTTCCTTCTGAAGAAAGTTCAAATAGCATTGTGCAAGGCGCACGGTCAAATTACGCCAATCCCAGATATCATCGGTCCAAGGGCCCAGTGACTTGGATACACCTCTACCTTGCTGGTACAGCTCATCCAACCTAACCTTCTGCGCCACGGAGTATTCAGACTCATCCATATCATGAAAGCTTTGTTTGGCTTCGGCCAAATCCTTTGAGAACGAATCCAATCTCTCGATACCACGTCGGACATCATCGATGCAATTCATCCTTGATAGTGTCGCACAGAAGATACTATAGGTCAGCAGGATTGGGGATACGTGTCCGAATGATGTGTCTTTGGTGAGGGTCGTCACTTGCAAAGTCAAGTTGCTTGTTGTGTGTGATTTTTGTTACTATTCAGCCCAGGCGTTGAGGCGAAGATGCTTGAAAGGAAGATAGCTATGCAAGATGCTTCGCCTTTTTATATGCCTTCTATATAAACTCAGCGGCACCATCCGCCGGGCACTAGACGCCAAAAAATCGTGTTGGTACTGACACTGATTCACGTTGTGTTGCGGAGTCGCCGAAAAGAAGCCAAGTGGTAATGAATCAAGGCGCTGGCTATGCTTGGAGACCAAATCAGCATCAGTAATAATTTGTTGATTTAAAGATTCTTTATGCGTCATTTGAGCTCGAATGGCTCTCTGTGGTCGCTGATAATTGCTAACAAAGACTCCAAATATGCTAATAAACTTACCACAAATTTGTCCATCTGATGATTTGTTGCCGTACTTTCAAGCTGGCCGGTCACTAGTGGCTAGACGTGCCTGAGGAGAGCCAGCATTGAGCTGCCGGCAAGAGAACTACTTGGAATGTATTTCTGCCTTTGTTCTGTGAATGGAGTGGAAGATAAGGCCAGTTTTATTGTCTCTTTATGGGAAAAGCACAACTGTTTCTTTCATGAGCACTGAGAAAAGGGCCAACCTACGACTCCCTCATGTCTTGTCATGAGTGAAGTGCGAATCTCGCATGTTTTGCAGTATACATCAATCATTTTAGACATGGCCGTGATAAAAGCCTTATACAGTCTTGTTTACTGGACTGGTGGTCCAAGGTTTATCCTTATGGCCAGCAATTATTTGCTTCTCATTGCAGCAATCATCGTCGGGCTAGACAATACGCTCTAGAAATGACAATGGGGTTTGTCAGGATATGTCTCTGATAAAGGACAGTGTTGGGCGCCCACGTCTTTCGAGGGCAACTCTTTGTCTGGCCGAGACCTTGGACGAGGATATCATGCCGTAGCAGTAAAAGAGCTCTTTGTCCTCGGGATGAATACACCTAGACCTACGTCATGTGATTTCTGTCTACCAGTAAGTTCAACGAGCCCCAGGCTTGGGCTACAGAAATCACGTCTAGCTCTCTATCTCATTTGCTCATAGAATAGGCCAGGTCTTGGGTGAATATAGGGCCTTAACCTAAGTCTCGCCTAAGATAGTCTAATTTTCATGCAGGAGAGCCTAAGGTTTAGCCTGCCAATATGCATAAGATAATCTATCATCAAGCGAGGTAGGATTAACAGCATGAATGAACAGGTTCTGATGACTTGGACTATCTCGTGCTTCCCGTCCTTAGTCGAGTCCCGACTGAAGCCCAACCTTCCACAACTTCTTATCCAAATACTCCATCTGCTCAGTTCGATACGTGTCATTCTCAACATGAACCACAGACGAATCGTCAATATGAAAGACCATGTTCTTCCCTCCATCAGACTCATACTCAGGCCACTGAATATCTCCCATACCTTCAAAGTTGGGGTTCATCTTGCTCGCAAAGCTAATCCACATTCTTGACATCTTGATAGCCACCTCGTCAAATGACCCAGGTCTCGGCTCCGTTGCGTTCAACTGAGCCAATCTTTCATAATTGCGGAAGGCGAATGGGATGTCAACCGAGTGTCCAGCTCCTTGGACTGCTGGGCGATCACCTGATACAACATCAAAGTGATAACTGTACACAGTGGCATTGCTCTTTGCCCATTTCCTATTCCAAGCTCGTTTGGGTGCATGCATAGCTCTATCGCCACCAAAGGCTACTGCGCGCTTCCACTGCGATCCATACAAAGCCCATGGGCCTGATGGGCGTCCTTCGAAAGTAGCTGGCAGACCGACGCGTGGAATATCAGGGTACAGAGCTGAGATGGCTTCGATAGTGGCTTTGCTTGCGCCCTCTTTTCGTAGATATGCTTCCCACTCCTGTGTCGTGTTGATGCCACGCTGGGCAAAAAAGTCTCCATCGTCTGATGCGACTCCGTTGATGATGGGAACTGGAACGAACTTATTATGTCGAACGAGCTCTGAGCGACTATCCCGAATGAAGTCACCGTCGATAATATCGAGCCAAACGGGAAACGAGACATTGCCCACGATCTGAGCGAGTTCCAGTGACGGCACCTTTCGCAGACACTGCATAGAATCCTTCACAGAATCACAGTTGGTCCTCTTGAGGAGCGTCTTGTATCCCTTCTCAAAGGTTGGTGCGTCCTTGTCCTCCACCTCTCCAAAGGCTGTAGGGAAGCCAGTACCACTCTCGAGAATAGCGGCTCTGAACAGTCCATCGTCTCTACCTCCAAAGGCAGTCAATTGAGACGCAACACTTCGCGCTCCTCCACTCTGGCCCCAAATAGTGACCTTTCTGGGATCACCCCCAAACGCATCGATGTTCTCTTGGACCCATTGAAGAGCAAGTCTCTGGTCGCGGAAGCCATTGTTTCCATCGCCTGCGGCCTTGACAGCGGAACTCCAAAGAAAGCCCCATGCTCCGAGACGGTAGTTGATTGAGACGCCGATAATGGGTGAGCCTAATTTGACAGACTCGTCGATGATGTAGCTGAGGTTCGAAGAGGGATCACCGCTGTAGCCTCCGACAAGGCCGCCGCCATGGATCCAGACAAGGACAGGAAGCTTCTCCTCCGTAGCTGCAGACGGGCGAACGACATTCAGATGTAAACAATCGTCAGTGCCGCCTGAAAGAGGTCCCGAAGGATACCCGTACTGATAGCACTTGGACTGATACTCGGTCGCATTGCGCACTCCGTCCCAGGTTGAGTTCAAGGGCTGAGGATGCCGAAAGCGCAGATCGTTCAGCGGCGCCTGAGCATATCTCATACCAAGGAACAAGTCCTGATTATACGCAGTGTTGTGAATGCCATAGTAGGACCCATTCTTGAGTTCAACAACAGGACTGTTTCGTGGCACTGAAGCAGCGCCCACAGCAACCGCCAAAGCCAGAATAAGAGAAGAGCCCAACATCATTGCCAAGTCTGCAGATCCCTCTCACGGGCCCAAACAAGATATATATACTCTCCACTTCGAAGCAATTACACCATCTTTGCTTAAAAGCGGCCACCAGCACCGAGCATGAAAGCAGACGGCCCTCGGCGCCGCGACCGAATATGGGGTCTCCCCCACACTCCGGACTATGGGGTTGCGGGGAAGATCCCTGAATAGCTTCAGATTTCTGCAGCCCTAGCATGCTTTGGGACGAACTGACCGGGTGTACTTCGGCACTCAAGGGTAAATGACGGTTGTCGTGCCTTGGTTCGAGGGATCGGTGGGCCAGATGATGCGTTTGACAGGTGCTAAGATGGCTGGAGGTGGTATTGAGACGGGGACACATTCGCCGATGGATATCCCGTGGCATGGAAGATCGAGAGTTCGGCGAAGGTCTGTCCGCTTTATGCGGGAACAGCAAAAGACTACTAGATGGCTGAGATGAGGACCAACGACGAACACGAACGACGTGAAGTTGAACCATCAGATGAGAAAGATACAAATGAAGTCTGATGAGTATCCTATACAGAGACCAGCTTACCTATCTATAAACTCCAAAGCACACCAACAGCACCTCGCTGAACAAGATACAAACAACCGCCAAACCCATCCAATTGTCCCTCATCTCCTCTCCCTCAGGCCCTTAGTCCTCAGCGTAAACTTGGCATCCCCCTCCCCAAAAGGCAACGAGACCCCATCATCCAAACTCTCACGCCCCTCATCTTTATTATGTCCATTGCTCTTAATAATCGCATCCCGTAACACATCACCATTCTGATTGACCTCACTATCCGCGCTGCCCCTCCGACTCTCTGTAACGCTACCCGAGTCGCCGTCGAACTGCGCCGACATGGTGGACATGCGTCCTTTTATCCTTCCGGCCCACAAACCGCGGACACCGCCCTTTTTGCGCTCTGGTACCTGGTCGCTGCCGGCGCTGCATACGTAGAGCAAGTATTTGAGGTTTGGAAGGGTGTGTCGGATGTCGACGACGCGAAGACCTTGGGATGAGCAGAGGGCTTCGATGTCTTTGTTAAGGAGAAACCATGCGTACTCGAAGCGCCATTGACCTGCTGTTGAACCACCTCTTGGGAGATACAGTGGGAATTCTCGACGCGAGACTGTCCGGTCGGATAATTGGGAGATATCGTCGCGCGCATATGATCTGGAGCCGAACCAATCGAGAGGATATGGTAACGGATGCGCTAGATAGAACTGCAGGTGCTTCGTGAGCAGAGCGACTATCCCTAGACCAGCGGACAAGAGGTCTTCGGAGATATTTCTCGCAGTAGCCGCATCGTATATCGAGTTCGGTAGTGGCATGTTGCATATCTGGAACGAAAGCGGCGGCGCATTAGGAATCGGGGTAATCGGGAATATGTCCGAAAGGTCGGCGCAAATACGTCTTCGTTGCCCCCGAATCTGCTGCTGTGTCTGCTCAAGAAGCTCCTCGGATGCCGTCAACTTCTCTCTACTGCTCTCCATATCCTTCTCCGCTCCATTCTGAAGCTCTCTACCCTTGGCAATAGCTTCGCGCCGACTCCGTATGGACTCCTGCAAATCATCGCGCTTCTTTTGCGCCTGTTTATTCGACCGTCTTTGCGCTGCAACATATTTATCCGCCATCGCGACAACTTCCCGCGCCATTTGCGAATCATCAGGCGGGCTTTCATCTAATATGCGGTTTATCTCTTCCATCAATCTCTGTTGTGTCTCTATCGCGTCTTCGATTGAACTCTCGAGGTTGGCTAGCTTCATGAGCGCATTGTATGACGATGTGGCTACTTGCGGCGCTTGCTTCGGCTCGGATATCTTGTTGGGGAAGTCGAACGAGTATACGCCGTCTTCGAGGTGGAATATTAATGCGTTGGGCGGGAAGTTTCGGTCCATTAGAGTGCCTATGAAGTTGAGACGGCGCAGGTCGATTGCTTCTTCGAGGAGAAAGATCCATGACTCGGCTTTCGGTCGGCGCGCCCAGATTCGTAGAATCATGGAATGACATCGTGAAATAGCCGATGCGCAATTTTCGAGACTGAAGAATCTAAAGTTGAAGCTCTGCAAATAGTCAGATACCGCTACGTGTCGCAATGGACAGCTTTCCTACCGTAGCTCGCTCCCGCACCTCGCTGATGTAGACAGGCTCAGCATCCGCGTCCACATGCAGCGAGTAAAACACATCCCCCATGGCCTCCTCATACAGCGTCTCTAAATTCCTCTGCCGCGCCCCAAGATTGGCATGCGCCAAGCTCAAACTCGTCCTACGCTTCTGCACCGGCCTGAGCGCATCCGGCCTAACACTGCCCTTTCTCAAGCTCTCTGACGACCGCGAAGGGTGCAATTGACCCGATTCTTTGACCAATTGTAACTTGCTCGTAGCTAGATCGGCGTCGTCTGCTGTTCTAAGACTCGTGGGCGCGAAGGATAAATTGCGAAGCCAGATGCCGCGAAGGTGACGAAGCTTGCGATTCTGCGGGAGGAGACGGGGACGACGGGGTTCGGAGAGGGTCGACATTTTGGAAGTGGCATGCTGCGTTTAGCAGCTTGGACTGTTGGCGCTTATGACATTTGTGGAAGCTGAGGATAAATGTGAGGATGTGCGTGAAACGTCATCAGTTCCAAAGTGGGAGCTTGGAGCTTAGCTGGAATTGAGAGTCGCGATAGTTGCATACCCGCTTTAGTGACATCACAACCGACTTAACCTGGACTTCCATTGACGACAATTGTTCTTTGGCTGGCGAGAGCTCTTCTCTGAGTATCATGCATTGTAATTCGCTCATGAATAATTATACGTGGTAACTCGTCACTCTCATCAAGATAGCAATTCCCATGTCGTTCCAGTCTAATTAATCTACCCCAGATTTGCGAAACAAGTGAGACATCATGCCGACAAGAGGAAGCAAGGAAAGCGTTAAAACTCGGGACCTCCATTCTGGGTGACAAAAAGACTCAGGCAAAAGGACTATAATTTAGTATGACTTAGTGTGTCTTAGACTAAGTATTTTTAGTACCTTGATATAGCAGCGAAAGTTTTCTTGCTCGCTAGACTACTGTTAGTTGGTAGCCATGAAGATTACGCCTTGAGCTTTAAATCTTCCAAATCCGCTGTCCCCAACAGATTGATCAAAGGCAAAAACAAATTCTGTCCATTCTCTTCTGTAGCATGAATCTTCTTGAGATCGTCCCAAGTCTTCCAATACCAGCCCTCGCACTTCTGCGGTTCAAGGATCTACATCAGTCACGTCAGCTTATTACCCTGTACAGCTTGCAAGACAAACCGACCTGGGGTTCGTCACTCTCATTAACCATCTGGCAAGATACAAAAATTGTGATGTAGTGCTTCTTCTCTGTTTCGAATACATCGTTCGTAGTGGCGATATGCTTAAGAGCCTTGACCTTGAGACCTGTTTCCTCAAGGGTTTCTCGCTCTGCGCACGCGAGAAAGCTCTCGCCGTACTCGAGATGGCCACCTGGTAATTGAAGGGTGCCTGTGTGCTTTTAGCTTCTACTCAAATTCATGTTGATGCAGAATAATTACCGGCTCCGTGACTCCCTATCCGCTTCCCAGTGAGAAACTTGCCTTCGCGGTTGTAGATGAGGGCGGCGACGCCGACGCGGGGGTGAGGAGCTTCTGTAGACATTACCGTACGAGTCTAGATATATAAAACAAAAGAGGTGTCGGCAATGCGTTGGCGATATTGTGTATCGAAGAAACGGCAAAGGTATAGCTTCGGTTTTGTGCTGATTAGAAGAACGCCCAGCTAGGCGCAGTCACCCAGCTAAGCTGATGACTCATCGTGAAAGCGTACCTTGTGTGGGTGAGATGTGGTACAATGGCGGGCAGTGATGCTACAACTGGAAAATCAGAGCATCATCGGTGGGTATAGGATGAACTTTACTGCATAGCCTCTTGCAAAACAAGGACATTGTATTGCGCGCATCCCCGAAATGTACCCGTGCACCGGCGTCTCATAGTATGACAAAACGACTCTTGGTTGACAACATTTGGGATCAGCACAAAACTACGTCGCGACAATTGTTTCTCTTGTACAAGTGTATTGGATATACCTAGTAAACCGCCTTTTGAACGCCCATACAGTTCGTACGTTATGAAACCAAGATCTAATCATGTTTGCTCGCTAACAATTCCTCATCAATTCATATCCACATCCCATAGATCCCAACCATCCACCATAATCTTGGCATGCAAAAGAGATACGCAAACGCGCGCGCCTAGCCAGAATGAGTTCCAAGATGCGCAAGATGGAAGCCATTCGGGCTGTCCATGTACTGTGACAATTCCTTTCCTGCTGCCAATACCGTCCAGCCGCTTCCCAGTGGATGCCAATCACCTTCTAACATCTCTCTATTCCTCGGTTGCATGAGGTTCCAATTACCCTCTCGAGCCAGCGATCCGAGGCAGAAACAGAATATCTACGCCGCTCTCGCGGGTCCTGCGAAAAAGGTCTCGCCAAGCTCCTCAGACAGTCACGGGAAAGGCTGCGACGGCGCAAACAATCCATACAGCGCATCCTGCGAGATATCCTTCTCCTGATCATTCAAGAAATCTAGCAAACCCGGTGAGTGACCAAACGCCGGATCGAAGTGATCCATATGCGGGATATAATCCGATGCAGTAGCAGAAACGTAAGCACCCGTTGGCGTAGAAGTGTTGGTGTTATTAGGCGCAATAGCAGATGCAGCGGGTGCCATGGCGAGAGGGAAGAAGAAGCTCTCATCGAGACCAGCAGGCTGAGGCTGTTCTGTACCAGTGGTACCACTCTCCTTGATACTGGTCTGGAACTCACGAACCATATCTTGGAGAACGCTGAGGGGCTTCTTGAGACCAAAGTTGCATCCGACTTGGAGTTCGCTGAGACATGTCCAGAAGAAGGAGATGGGTTCTGTGAATTGACCACGCTCGTGGCGCTCTTGACGGAGGATGACGATGACGGCGGAGTAGACTGCGTATGAGAGGAGGAAGGGCGCGCGACGGAGTGTGAAGGATTCGCGGTATCGACGGACGAGCTTCTGGATCATGAGAGCGCTTTGAATGCATGCTTCTTCACCGCGACGCTTGGCGGTCTCGTCGGTGTGACGACGAAGGTGACCTTCTTCGAGGAACGCGCGGTGTAGCAGAATGGTGAGAGCGTGGAATGTCGTGCTGAAGCATCCTGGTTAGTATTACTATCTTCACATGTTCAGCAGGGTAGACTCACTGTGGGGTGATTTGATGGGGTGGAGGCGTGATGGTGAGATTATCGTCGGGGTCGAAGCATAAGTGGCTGGGAAGACTGGTCTGCCATTTCTCAAGCTCCCTCTCGATGGACTCCTTCTTGTTGAGAAGATACTCCGTTGTGTACTTGACACACTGAATACCATAAAGGTCATTAATTCTCGTGGATATTTGCAATATCCTCACGAGACTACTAAAGGTAGACACAGCGTGGGCGGGTTGTCGTCCATATGGCGGGGGAGCCGAAGCCGGCGACTTTGGGTCGATATAAGGTTCCCACTCTTCGAGCTCTTCAAAGGTATCGAGGAGCTGAAGGGGAACTCTAGCTTGTGCAGATGCAAACATGCAGGGGCGGCCGAGATACAACGCTTGAGTGGCATCAGTAGTGAAGGCAGCCCAGTAAAGACGCTTTCGCATCTCTTGCTCCAAGTCCGTTCGTAGTACACGTTGCTCGTTGACGCCGCCTGTGCTCTCGTAATCAGGGCCCAGCATGAGATGGCATCCCAGATCAATTATCATGCGGTGTGCAGTTCCTGACAGACTCCAGCCTGCACTGGGTTTGCCTTGTGATACAAGCGACACGCTTGTAAGCAGCAGAGCAAGGGCCGAAGGAATACTGGGCTTATCGAGTTCGTCTATTAACAGCTCTCGAAACCGGTCGTAGAAGCGTCGTCCCACACTTTGAGGATCATCGGGATCGGCACGGAGGGACGGACGGTCGCTGTATAGGGAAGTCGAATAGAAAATGGCGTTGAGTAGAAGCTTATTCGCGAAAGGACCACCGCCACTAGCAAGACTGTCCATAATCGCGGGTCGATAAGAAATAAGGTATGCGTAATGCTGTCGATTAAAGTGTAAATCGAGGAGATGCTTAGCAAGTTCTGGGTCTACACCATCCAAGTCCATCAAGTCTCGTGGGTTGCGGAACATGCGCGCCTCTCGTTGTCGTTGAAGCGCAGCATTGCTTATGAGTCGAGCTTTCGAAGCCGATATAGCATCGTCACCTTTTCGGGTCATTTTATTGATGTTCTCTCGGTGCTGTGCGCGTGATGTCGGGTTCATGATACTGGCTAGACCGTGAACCGCAGAGACATAGCCGTTCTCGTGAAACACACCAGCTACTCGTGCTTCGCTTGGTGATAGACCGGTGCCGTCACCATTGCCGTCGTTGCTTATAGGACGAGGGACCAATTTCACAGGCGCGAGCTCTGTAGAATCGAGCTGTGTCTGTGTCGTTCGCGAGAGGATCGTATTGAAGCTATCGAGTCGAGGTTTCGTCTCATCCGTCGGACCAACGCTGCTCCTGGGCGGCGAAGTAAGAAAACTAGCGCCCATTTCCTGCGCAGCAGTCGAAGCAGTCGGTGTAGGAAGAGGGCTCGCGATAGCAGCAGTCGAAGCAAGACGGCTCAGCCCATGGGTAGTATAATCCTGCGAGGCGCGGGACGGGTGGTCCGTATCCATTAGCTCGGCCGTCCACGCAGACTGCATCTCGGACGTAAGGATGCCGGCGGCCTTCATGTGATCGAGCATAGCGGCGACTGTCGCCTCGAGGCTCTGCACGCGCGCGCGCGACGGTCGAGGTTCTCGGCGGGCATCGTGAGGGTATACGCAGGGGAGGCTGTTGGTGCTGCACTCCACGCACTGCGGGCGCGTGCCGTCGCAGCGGACTTTCTTCTGGCGACATGGCGTGCAGGTCTTGCAGAGAGCGCCGCCGGACGAAGGGCGCGAAGAACCCTTGGAGTCCTTGCCCGCTTGACGCTTGACGATCTTGTTTGGACCCGTCATTGTCATTGTTAGCGGATTTCAGGGGAGATGGCGCAAAAAAAAAAAGGGGGAATTATTATAAAAAAAAAAAAAAGAGAGAGGAGAGAGACTGAGCGAAATGTTAGGTTCGTTCTCGGCTCAGGTGAGCGGCATCGGTGGCCGGGTGTTCGGTGAGTCGAGGGTGTTCCCGCGGGGAGCATCGGGCGATATTTCAAGGTCAACGGCCCACTGCTTGTTAGCGCCGGACCACTAGAAGCAGGGCCCTGAAGCCGCTAGCCACAATCTTCCCCAGGTCCAGCCCGGATCCACCCGATCAAGTCCTCGGATGCGGTTAATATCGTGATTGTGAGTGGTCAGCGATTGCGTGGGTGTGAAGGAGGATGCCATCCTCGGAAATGCAAAGGTCGAGTATCTAGAGTTGATCTATTCATCTCGAGATCTCGACAGAGAAATGATACCCTGAGTTGAGAGTCAATTCGGCGGGTTTAGCTCGGGACCTCGGTATTGAACCTAAACTTGACCACCAAGATACAAATGTGACAGCGAGATCCTCCACGATTCACTGGAACCCCGCGTTTGTCTATTCCGAAAAGAGCTGCAGATGCATGAGCTCGGAGACATGGCGTTTGAACGGTCGGGCGGATGATTCACATGTTCCTTGCTAGCAACAAGCACGTAGATGGGCTGATATCACGATCATCAGAAAGACACTTAGTCCAACAGAACTTATTCGTTGTTTCTTTCCTGCACGAGAAGCGGTCCAGGCTGCACCGACCAAGCCGGTCCGTCAAGACGATCAGCAGCAAGATGGCCATGTCTTCGCCAACTGAGAGTGTAAACTAAACTGATCAACCCAACGTGTGAAACATGGGGAATGCCTAGGTTCCCCTTGCTCAATGGCTAGTATGTCAGGAGGTGGGAGCTTGCCGTGTCATCATGCAGTTGGTGACCAAATAGTGGTTGAGCTTCCTTTCATCCCTGAGCTCTCAGCGCAGTTTCGAGCAACCACTTCCAGCTTCCCCAGATTTCACAATGACTCACAAACCTAAATAGCACTCTTCTCTTGACGATGTACGAATTGTCTGATGGTAAGGAACGCCTGGAAACACAAAGTTTCGCACATTTTTCGGGAATGTAACAATAGAGCCGCACGAGGGCGAATACCGAACCCCGTGATAACGTAGCTAGAGCCTGCCTTGCACTAGTAGCTAGGTGTGACAGAGCTCCAAAGTAGCTATCCGGAAGTGTTAATGAAAGCCAGGAGCTACAAGCTATGGCTTATCGACTGGATGTTGCTTCGGCAGTGAACATGCTCGGGAAGGCTTGCATGATGTCGCCTTTGGGTTCTCCAAGACAGTCCTTCAGGCCTCTAACACTGCGCAACTGTTGACGATGTCTTCGCTATTTCAGCACGGATTCCATCTTCTATTCTATCGATAGTTGATTCCACTGTCTCCTATTAGTTACAGTATAACACACTCACTGACGGCTGGCTGAATCTCCTGTACGCTGACCACCGGCCTCTTCACCAGAGGCTCCAGCCCCGGGTTCAGAATGACTTCTGCCTCTTCCACTGTCTCCCTTGCCTCCATCGCAAACAGTCTTTCTCTTATTGACATAGCCTGCCCCATGAAATCCGCTCCGATAGAATCCTTCTCATAATCAACCAAGTACTCCGCCATCTCATCTTTTCTATAACCATCCGCAGTTGCTGCCCATACCATTGTAAGAAATTCCGGCACAAAGTTTGCGCCGTACGGTCGAGCACTTTCACACTGCTCTACTAAAGCAATACACTCATCAACGCAGTCGTGTGAATTCCCCACTAGCGTCAAGTCTGTATCCCAGATTCGCAGAGTATGTCCAATCACCGCAGTCATGGCGAGCAGAATTCCATATGCTACTCTGTATGAACTGCAAACTCGTATTGTCATAGCTTGTGCGTTAGGCGCTGCTGTTGATATTGTTGCTAGGGCGAGGAGTTGTCGGACCTTGGGCATCTCGAACTGCATGACGTCGTAAATGGATCTTAGCTGACGAAGGTTCTTCTTCGGCGAGCGCATTAGAATAGATAATTCTCCCATGGTTCCAGATTCTAGGCTCAGGAAGCTTCCCTGGTGGTATTTGACTGGTCGTGGAGTGCCGATCTTATGGCACGCTTCCCAGAACCAGGGACCTAGCTCAAACTGAGGGTTCAAGAAGCTCGCCATAACCTAAATGATCGTCAGCTTTGAGCAAGGTTCAGGGGAGGGGGTTGGAGTACGGCGAGTTGGCTAAGTCCCACCATGTAGTCACCCAAATCATCGAGCTGTTTTTTCATAACAGCCTCGCGAAATAACACTGATATGACCTCTCGATGTTGTTCAATTGATTTACGGTCTACCCAGTACTGAAGAGCGTCAATTATACCGAGAGCATACGGCTGTGTAGGAGTTTACTTACATGGCAAACAAACATAATTGAAACGACCTGCATCTTCATCATGATCTTTTCCTTCGGATCAAGAATAGCACTTCTGGTTGCTGCTAAAGCCTCTCCATATCTGGTCAAAGCATCAACTCTCGATTCCTGACACCGATGTGATTTATACAGAGAAACCATTGCGTTTACACAAGAATCGAGTGCTGGACTAGAACCAATTTGTGCTACGATCTCTGGAATAAGTTTGCCGCCGAATGCTCGAATATCAAACCTGGCATCTTCAGTCTGAAGGATGTGAACCAGCGAAGATGAGAGCTGGGTCTGTTCATTACTGGGGCGTCGTCTAATAAGGCTCTGGTCGTCGTTCTGGAATGAGTGAAATTTCCATCGTTTGACGCCATTCCCAACACATGGCACGCCCACTCGTTTACATCTTCCGCAAGTCGGTTTAGCTTGGTCGCACTGTTGCTGTTAACACTAGAATTTACTATGAGACATATTGTCATGCTTACTTTCTTCTTCTGCCTACGACATCCGTCGCATCCGCGGCTCGATGGTGTTCCTGGCATGATGGCGCTAAAGCGTAGAAGGTCAATCCGCGCAATAAGGCGAGGACATCTCAGTTGCTAATAAATCATGACATCTCGAACCAACCTAATCAGAGGTATCCACAGTGGCCGAGTTTCGGTGATGAGCGGTGCTGGGTGACGTTAAGTTCGGCTGCGCCTTGGGAGGCCATGCAGCTTTGTATGGCAGGGATCGTCGGCTGACCGCCCGTCAAAACAGGGATTGAGGATCACTGTGTCAGGGCTCTAAAATAAACATTTAATAGCGGCAAAGGATATCTTGTAAATATGGAAAGGACTTGTTGATAAAGCTTTTTGTTGCTATGAGTGATTTACCGTATCGAATATCTAATGCTTGTCGGTTCACGCAAATCCTAGATACAGTGGGATTACGCTAGCGTTGCGATTGACGATCTCTCCCAGTAAGAAAGAGCAAATCATCAGTTATCGTTGGTTTTTCAGCTTTTCTGGGACGAATACACGCGTACGTAGTTTATATTTGGTCACGGATCTCACCCGTGACGACCAGTAAGCACCCAGTATCTTTTCCTCCGAAATTACGGAGTACATGTGCCCAGAACCTTTTTTTGTAATCCTCCTAGACAGGGGGTGTGAGACTGAGACTGATCAACACGGGGAAAACGACAGGTGAGATGCGTAAGCTTGTCTCAGAATTTTCCAGAGGCCTTGGTGTTGATCGTTCAAGTTATTTCCACGATTCTCTCAAATGGAGCTACGAGATCGCATTTCTCATGATGGACGATTAGCAGCAGAGCATGAGATAGAGTGAGAGTGTTGGGACTGGTTCACAACATCGACCTTCGTCCACACTCCCGTAAGAGTGTAGCTGTATTTCCTTTATATATGTATAAGAAATGGGCCAGGAACTATCAAGAACCTTCCTTATTTCTTCTTCTCCTTCTCCCGCTTCGTCTTACATGTTGCGCACTCCTCAGCGCTAGGCTTCTCTATATGCTCAACCGTCGGCCTGCATTTACGGATCTCACGAAGAGCACAGGGCTTTTCCACAACGGGTTCATACGAAGCTTGAAGACCGCATTTGTAAAGATGTACGACACGCGTTTTTGTGCACATTGTGACGGAGTTAAAATGGCAGGGTTCTTAGTTGGGGATTTGCCAGGTAGGCTTTTGCGTGCACAGGAAAACTATTGCTTCTTGGCAGCGGAGTTGGGTTTGGAGCTGTGGCTTTATAAATGTATTGGTAACAGGTTCACGTTCATAGAAAAGACATAAAAATGATTATATCACGACACGTTGACTGTTATAGTGTGATCTCAAAAGTGACTGTTGATATATGAATCCCTGAGGAGTGTATCGTCAATATTCAGATAGGGGCTTCCTGGTGGCCTTCTTCTGCTTCTCCTTTTCTAGCCTCTTCCTTTCACATTCCTTGCACTCTTTGGAAGAATACCAAAAGTTCACTGTTTCGTTCTTCCAGCCCTTGCATTTTGATGTGCCTGCTAGATCACACCGGCGATCTTGATTATCCCGTTTTGCTTCCTCCCCACACTTGCACCAGTAGTAGAAGGTCTTGTGTACGCACATGTCGAGTTCAGAGTAGATTTCTAAAGTCTTTAGCATAAGAGATAGTGTTGTGGTAGAAGGTTAGATGTCTGAGCTCAGCCGTTTTATAGATGTTCTGGTCATGCATTCATGTGAAGAGTAAAACGTTCACAGTGATTCAAGCATAAAGCGTTGAATCTTTATGTATTTAGGTGTAACTCTCTAGCTGTTAATCCACGAGTGGAATTTCATCTATTTCCAGGTCTCCAAATAGAAATGGCGTAGGAGTTCAGTGATTCAAGCTATAGACTATCTGAAGGTCTTTACTGGCCTCTTCTCTTCTGTTTATTCTTAGCTTCCTCCGCCTCTTTCTTTGACATTCCTTGCATTCTGATTTCGAGTTTCGTATCTATCGTTCTTCATTGTCCAGCCCTTGCAATTCGCCAAGGTGCATGGATGATCGACATATTCTCACCCAGATTTCTCGCCACACTTACACCAGTACTGAAAGATCTTCTCTACGCACATATTGACTTTTGAGTGTGCCAGTTCTAACTTCCGGGGGTTATTAATGGAGGAAAATGCTACGGCGGGGAGTTCACGCTTTTAAAAAGCCATTTTATAGCCGTGCCGGTCCTTAATTAAGTAAGTGAGCAACTGTGAAGAGTCATTCCAACCTGCGAATTCCACTCTTATTGTGGCTGGAAGATTTCACGCGTCACCACAGAAATGGAGAGGGATCAGTGCTAGGCCATGTGTCTTTTAGTTGTCTAGATAGCTGAAGGCAACAAGATCAAGCCACAGGGTTTCAATTATTCAAAGTGGTGACCATTCTGCGGTCTTTTTGGCTCGCTATTCCTTCTGTTGCTTGTCCTCCTTTTCCTTCCTCTTCTCCTCGCGATGCTTCGCCTCACACTTCTCACATCTTTTATCTGAATCCCACTCTTGAATTTCCTGATCGACAGTGCCTTTGCATTCTGACGTGCCCTTTGCTAAACACGCTAAGAACTTGGGATCCTCTAGTTCTGCTTCTTTGCCACACTTGCACCAGTGCTGAACACTTAGATTTGTGCACATATCGAGATCGCAGTTGGTAGTATTTCGTGTTGTCTTGCTATTGGCATCTTCTGTTGAGAATCAAACGTAAGCTGCTGGGAAGATGTAAAATCGTATTGTATTATGTAGTTGCAAAGTTCAGTTATACGTTGGGATAACTATATTTTCAGGGCCCCAGATCGAGCGGAGGTAAATATGGATGTCTGGGTACTCTGATCCACAAAGACATGCCTACTGACGACGATTTCGGAACTTTAACCGCCGGAATGGCCTATTGTCTTCGTTGTTCACACTA
The DNA here is from genome assembly GCA_013781345.1 of Fusarium coicis. Taxonomy (NCBI): domain Eukaryota; kingdom Fungi; phylum Ascomycota; class Sordariomycetes; order Hypocreales; family Nectriaceae; genus Fusarium; species Fusarium coicis. Next base: position 18,208 of record JAAOAJ010000092.1, on the reverse strand, counting down.
TCCTGACACTGGATAGTCGTCACCGACGGACTGCGCCGATATTGTGTCTGAGTATTGACGGGCGTGTGAGTGAATAGCATGGCAAGGTCTTGGAGTGATTATGAGCACTTAAGCACGGACGCCAAGTACAGTTAAACCTGGATTCCCAATTAGATGTCATCCAGAGATATTGAAGTTGCCAAAATCTTTATCTATTTTCTAGCTGTTCTCAGGGTTGTTGGTGTCTTCAAAACCAACATACTGCTGCTTCAGTATTTCACAGAGGGAAATCTCGCCTGGGCAAGCTCCGAAACACGAGTTACAGGCTTAACAGAGCTTCGAACTATGACACTGCGCGTGTGTATGAGCTGAAGTACTCGTGGAGGAGGGAGTAGCGCACATCTTTTTTGGCAATCCCAAGAAGACACGGAAGCATAAAACCCTGACTCTAGTGCATGAATCAATGTAAATGTATTAAAGAAAACGTAGAGTTGATCCATTATTAACTTGCCACAATACAGTATCTAACAGGAAGAGTAGAGATGGGGCTGATTCAGCCTGCTAAGTCTGCCCGTATCCGCGATGCCCAGCCTTAAATATCTGCTTGTAACAACCATACCACAACTTCAATAGCTTATTCGTGCTAGCCCCGGCTGGTATCCTGCAGAATTGCCACACTGGTCATTAAAGCTGTGACAGTCCAGTGATATCCCATTGAACCCGTGGCTGCCCTGCCCAGAAATTGGAAACCTCCCGACCTTTGGGCAGAGGCTGATGTTGATGCTGTATTGTCTTCGTGTATCATCGCAACAACTTCAGCACTTCGAGAGCGGGTCGAGCTTGACTTGCTTGTACGGCCTAGCGATACAAGCTCCCATACCATGCTGTAAGCGCCTCTCTGAGCTTCTGACGAGACACGCCACTCAAAGGACTCTGTTCTGTGACTTCCACCATGTTCAACCTTCATCGAAAAACTGTATCGAGGATTAGACCGCGAACGATGGTAGGTCATAGTGACTTGGTCAGATGGAGTGTTGAAACTGGGTATTACGGGCAGTTGAAAAATGAATCCGTCGCTGGATCTGATTCCAGACGATATCGGATCTCCAGCAACACTGGACCCTGGGAAGAGATATGTCGGGCCTTGCCAGCCACGAGGCATACAGACTGCGTAGAGAGTATGGGAACTCGGTTCAGAGACGAAGAGAGCCATTGTAGAGGGCGATGGTGTCCAGGTCAGTTGCATGATTTGGGGGAAGCCTATATCAACGACTTGGTCTGAGATCTGGTAGGAGCCTCTAGAACTTGAAGAGCTGCTGGGGTATACGTCCTCGAGGTTTGCAACAAATGCCGGAAATATCATAATGAAGGTTATAAAAGTGGCCTAAAGTGAAAGGCGTGTCAAGTCTGGATTTTCTGCGTTGAGTTCCTGTGCAAGAAGAGTGATACCACAAAGCTGAGTCTCCTTAGGTTACTGCCATACGTCCGAGACTGAAGAAATGAGTTTATATAACAAATTGATCCATGTTAAACGGTCGTTCGGCATACGGAGAGTCTCATTTCCTTGACCCCCAATCAACCAAAGCAAACTCTTCCATTATCCAACATTGAAATATCGCAGCCTCCGACAGAATCAACCCGTTTTAGTACAAATGGACCGCTATTCTTATTACAGTCTACATATGAATGGCGATTGGTCAACCGATATCTTATAAGGCTGATACCTCTCCTCATGATAAGAACGATCTTCGAGAATATTTTCCTCAGAGGGAAGAATTTCGCGGTACCCCTGCCGCGATTTCTCTTACACATTCCTGCCAAGGCCCCTTAGAACCGGGGCGCTGGGTCGGAGGATCTCATGTAAGCAGATCATCAGCTAAAACAGCCTTTCCATGCGATGTCTGTGCCTGGCAGCTGAAGGCCAAACAGCCAATTGTGTACGGCGGTCCTTAGATCAGAAGGGTTGTGGCTGTGCTCCAGCGCTGCATACAGTACTAAATGGGAATTAGCGTTGTACCGATCGGCCATCGGAGGCGGGCGATCTGGTTGGTTGGAGGTAGTACTGGGATGGCGCTGGACTCGCCGACTTTTGTCTCAGGGACGAACTTGTGTCAGTGGTCGAATGATGAGGCTGAGAATTGAAGAGGACGTGTTGTGAGGGCTGTGTTGGGTTTGCTCGGCTGCCGAAGGATTGGGTCTAGATTTGGACTGTGGGCGGATGGACCACTATGCTGCGTCGTCGCTGCATTTCACCATTTTGGGAAGATAACGAGAAGAAACATCCTGGTGGTGATATTATTATGATGATGAATAATATTCACTGGCTAACGCGAAAGGACTTGTTTGATTGTAAGTGGCGGTAAGATAATCCTTGGCCGTGAACATGGTTCAAGTCTTGTCACGTTGCTTGACAAATGTGAAATGTCACCATTCTTTTCATCAGTTCCTTTTGATCAGCTATCCTAGAACCTTCAGATTCAAATATTGATGCGAAGCCTAGGAGCGATGACGTCGAAGTGAGACGTGGAACGCAAGCTGAGCTCTCTTATGATTTAAGCTCTCAGCCACAAGGTGGGATGCAAGCATCAGCTGTCAGGTCTATCACTTCAGATAGAGCAACAGGCAACATGGCCTTAGATCAACGAATCTCCAAACTCATAAGGCATGTCGATCGCCGTCCCCTCCATCTCGTATGCCCATTCATTATACCCGTACTCCAGCTCCATATTCACTTCTTCAGGTCGAGGACACTGGTATCTTGTACCCCCGACTGTGCACTCAAACCCTTCTCGCCCAAGCATCCTCGCGATGAACTTGCCTAGAAGCAGAAAGATCCACAACGGTTGGGTTTGGGTTCTGTAGCCAGCCCAGGTCTGGACACAATGAACCAGCAAGTTGTCAGAGGCAAAGTCGCGGAACTCTGCCATCTGAAGCCACTGCATGATCTCGCAAGGGTGGGGAGCTGTGAGATTGTTCACCATGTCGAGGAGCTTTGTGCGCTTTGCGCCGTCTTCGAGGACGGGCTCCTTGATGGAGGAGAGGAAAGCGAATGTTTTAGCATCGAAGGTCGTCATGGTGAAAGCTGGCAGAACGAAGGAAGCGTGCTTTATGGGGAATCTGCAACCCCTTGGTGGACTGGCTGAAGCGCCTCACGATGGGAAGTCGGTAGGTCGAGAACTTGTAATCACCACACAGAACCCAGGCTTTGGATTGATGATGTAGAGATTCAGAACTCAGGTTGGTGGGAAAAGTCGAGAAACAGAAAACGGGCGATCAACCGTTTTTGTCAGCTGATGGGCAGTGAATCACTGTCAGCTATGGGCCACGATGCAATGGCAACAACCAAGCTCAATCACTGTCGATAGGTGCCGAACGCGTGTCTAAGTTATGTTTGTTTGGCCACGTGCCGTTGTAACTTTTTGTTTGTGGCCCGTATTGACTGTTTGACCAATGCAGACGTATTCTGTTTGGTGTGCTTTGAGCTGGATCATCTTCACGGAAGAGCAGCTGGCAGCCACTTATTTATACACCTTCAAAATCAGTCATTAAAATATCTAGCTTTTCAGATAAAAGTAAGATTTTACAAAGTAGTGATGGCGTCATTTACCTTTGTGCCTTGAAGGCTGAAGCCTCTTTTGAAACTCTAACTTTATCACAGTATTCTCTTTGGAGCTCAGTATTTGGATTATCAAGGGACAAGAACTGGCTTGGGTACTGGCTGCAGACAGTTTCTTCATCTATCATACGCCAGCCTGGGGAGATGACTTGTTTGAATGCATAGGCGGTGCAAGCGTAGTCTAAGTTAGAGTGTGTAGTGAATGGCTTATCAGAAGTCACGCACGTTTGATCATTCCATTTCTAGACTCAGTACTCACCTCCATGCAGAACCTAACCCTCTATACATGAAATAAATATCCTCATTTCGCTGTTAAACTTGCTGACAGAAAGAAATCCTATGCTGTGGATATACCCATATCTTGAACAAAGAGTTTCTTCATCAAGTTGATGATTCGTGCCTTGCATAGTCTAGACTATCTCTTTTTGCATGACTGGCTTCCTCCAGCTTTCAGGTATACAGATAGTTATTACTCCGGCTTGTGGCTGACGTGGATAGGGTATCTCATAAAATGTTATCAGGAATTGCAAAGTATCATAGGCATAATCCGAATGGATTCCGCTTGAGGGAGACACAACAAACGGCTTAAGTCCAATAGAGCTGATGTTTTCACTGAGTATTGGCTTTTCAAACATGTTGTCGCGTTATGGTATCCAAAATGAGCTAGCCATGACGAACGTTGAATATAGTCATAAGCACTTAAGAACTTGAGGTACAAGGCCGAGCTCAAGACAACCTATCGGTTAGAATATTTGTTAATGAATGTTGACAAGAAGCACGCAATTTCCCACTTGTTTCTATACTGGTAGGGTCTGTGTTACTCAAGGCTGCATGGCAGCACTTTGCAAGCAACCTTTTCCCCGCCTGTGACTGTCAGCCTATCTAACATGACCACTTAATAACACGAGGGTAATTGGTTTGATCAGTGGCTATCGCGCTGGTTCTCCTTCATGACTGAAACGGTAAGCTCATAATGGCAAATTATCACGGGTTGAGAACTGCGATTAGATAACAAAGAGTAAAATTATGATTAAACAGGTTCCTGTACTCTAAGAAGGCGTAAAAGTGTTGCCCTAAGCATAAGTCTGACATGACCAGCTCCAAACCACCAAAATTACCTGGTCCCACCTAGAGAAATGAAAATATTAAAGCAATGATGTAAAGCCAGAGTGTTCAAGACTCTTCGTCTCTCAGGCATAGTAGTCCCCGCTCCCAGAGTTTTCATATCCAGAGTTGTCATAAACGCCAATGTTGTACTGAGGCTTTCCGTGATCAGCGCAGGGCTTGGTGATAGATTCAGTGACAGTCTGGGTCTTGTACATGGTGTATGCAGGCTCGTTGTGGTACTTGGTGACAGTAGGCTTCCAACCGTATGTGGTTACAGCTTTAGTGACAGTCTTGGTGATTGGGGCCTTGTACATGGGCTCTGTGACGGTGGTAGCCTTGGTAACAGTCTTAGTGACCGGGGGGCTGTAGACTGTAGCCGTGACTTTGACGGTCTTGGCGGTGGGAGGATCAGCGACTGACGTAACGACCTTGGTGACAGTCCTGGTGGCTGGGGCTTTGTAGATGGGTACAGTGACTTTGACGGTCTTGGTGGCCGGAGGGTCGTGAATTGACTTTGTGACCGTGCATGTTGATGTAGCGGTTACAGTAGCAACCTTCTCGCAGTCACATCCATATCCATATCCATATCCATAGCTGCCAGGGCTAGCAAAGGCGATTGGAATGGAAGCAAGAAGAAGGGCTGGTGTAGAGAACTTCATGTTGTGAGATATTAGGAGTCTCGTGGTAAGACTAATGAGGGCTAAATGAATGTGGCTAAAAGAGTGTAGATCGAATGAGGGTTGGATTGTTATCCATTCCAGAGCGCCGGCATATCGAGATCTTTATAGTGGTTTTTGCTCTGTTGAGTTGCCGTATATGGCAATATCAAGGGAGAGTTTTGGTAGGTGGGCTTGCAATGGTCTTCTGAGTCAAAAATGCGCTAAACACGGCACAAATCAATAGTTCCCCTTGGTAGCAACTTTACGGATGTACTTACAATCAGATCCGAGACACATAAGGGGTAATCGCGGCACAAGTCGATAGTGGTCTCTGGTTGCACTGCATCATAAGGCTGCGTTTCACTCACATTTAAATCTCCGCACTCTCCCTGAAGTTTGTTTCGGCTCCCGCGACCTCAGCAGACAACTTCTGACAATTAAACCCCTTCACGTTAGTTTCCTTGTAGGCCGAGAAGAAAAAGGGAGTCTTATTATGTGCTATACGCTACACGATTTGCAAGAGCCACTAGGGACTATCTTAGCCGCAACCCTGGGTTGATGTGACTACAGTTGTTCCCCCCTTTCCTTGTCTGAGTTTCGTCCAAGAGAAACTGTGTCGTGAAGCAGTTATTACTCATAACTTTCGAGGAGTATACTTAAATATCCATAACCCCAGACTTTATCACAGATATGAGTTCCGAACATCCCAGGTCGCGGTCACGGTCAGCAGTAAGGTTCGTAATGATGCAGTGACATATCTCAGAAGCATCCTGACTAGCTCGCTACAAACAAAAGTGTGAAACAACCTGTCCCTTTCCACTGTATAGGCAACTAGTGGGATGGCTTGTGTACCTCGCCTTTGCTGTGACCCTCCGACACGCCCTGCAGCCCTTGAGCGGGCAATCACCTTTCTGCGGAATAATGACCCGCCCAACCCTAGAGCCACTACACGCCATCAAATTGAGGCCGTCGAAGGTGATATTGTCATCATCATCTATCCGCCAACCTTCTCTCAGCGTCTTGTCTAGCTTTTCTCTTGAACCAATGACGTAGCCAACAGAGTTTTGACCTAGAGGAAATATTGTGAGCCGAGTGCAGTGTCCCATGAAAGTCTTCTCACATTCTGTAGCTGCTTTTGTACTGTTTACAATCACGTGTTGCTTGGGATTTCCTGGTGAATAGAGGAAGAGCTCTTCGCCTTGTAGATAGAAGGTGGCCGCATCCTCAGCATTGAACTGATTACAGCAAGCGTTTTGTTTGGGCGAACCTATGTACAGGGTATTGTTGGCGGCTTTCAGCTTTTCTGTCCCGTTGTACACTATCTGGAAGGTTGAGGTCCTTCTGATGTGCTTGTGTTGTTTTGAAAGTGAACTTGTTGCAGCGTAGCCGGCGAAGATAGCCGTGACGATAATAGAGCGCATGGTCCTTTTTTGCGCAGTAAAGACGAGATAAAGCGCAATTATCTAGAAACTGGACGTAGTTGAAGATGGATATAGCAACGTATTTATCGGCATAAACTTCATGTTGAGGGATGAAGTGATGCTGAATGACAGGAAGGGGACGATAGAGAACAAAAGGGGCGACGATTTATTAAGAAATTCTGATCAAGCGGCATAGCGTTCCAGCCTGCCTGCATATTGCCAATATTATCGTCTATCCATTGCTGGGAATAAAATCAAGGGTGAAAATCACGTGGATGTACAGAATTTCACTAGAGATTACTGCATAGGTGAAAGAAAGAAACCGCAGGATGCTGTAATGGGTAGAGGTTCAGCATGAGGATGAACTCTTAGCTACGATTATCTCACGTGCCACAATATTCAATCATAGGCACTTTCGTCATTGCGAGACGTTTCGTTTTCGGGCCATGTCTTAGTGCATATATCTGATCGGAACGTCGATGAGGAATTCTTGGTCTCGACAACAGTTCGACATCTCAACACTCAAATAGAAATTGTCTTACTAATCGGCCCTAATATCTTGTGTCTCTACGGTTCCAAGATAAGAGACCTTGGAAGAAGTAAGTGAGTATATCGTCATAGCCTAGTGCAAACCTACCACTTTGAGATATGCCACGGTTGATTCCGCGTTCCACATCTAGAACATCAGTATTCTTTGCCAAACCGCCCAGTCTAAGTTCATGTATTTAGTCTATCGTGACCAAATTCACTGATCAGATCGGATTTGGGAACCATCGATCGCGGTTGATTTCGATGACCATTACGTAGTGTTCAGACATTCTTCCTCGTGGCTACAGCCACCGACATACCAAGGAAGTTACGTCATGTACACATTTCATGATAAGGCAGATGGTGATTTAAATAGCCTTGAGAATTCAGTATATAATATCTCATGGGGTTTCCTTCCATCTCAGCGCTACAACAGTTCGCATCATTCAAACACTTGCATCACTCACCATATCAACCCCTAAACACATATCTCATTCTCACCAAGTTCAACTTCCTTATTCAAAATGAAGTCTGTTATCGGTCTTGCCCTTCTTTCCGTTGCCTTTGCGGCTCCCCTTGATGGCTCTAACGATGCTGCTCTTGAGAAACGTCAGTTCGACCCAGCTGGTCTCGATGCCTTCTTCGACTCGCTCGGCTCTCTCCTCGGCCAGTTGCCCATCCCTACTCAGTCCATGACGGATATCCTGACTTTCTCGACTTCTGTCTCTGGTACTCCTACTGAGGTCACCGCTGTCCCTACCACGTCTGATGCCTTCGGTGGCGGCCTTCCTTTTGACAAGCGCCAGTCTCCTGCAGATCTTGAGGCGATCATCTCTTCTCTCAGCGCTCTCATATCTCCTGCCACAACCACCACGGAAGCCATCGGTTGCGCAACTGATGTTGTTGGTGTCCCTACTACTGTCAACGGCGTTCCTACTGAGGTCTCAAGCATTGCTGCTGTTCCTACTAGTCCTGCTGGTGCCCCCGCTGCTCCCGCAGTGCCTGGTGGTGTTTAAGCTCTTTTCAGTCTATTTGACCGATGTCCAAAGTCTCATGGTGAGTTTCTCCCACCAACTAGTATCTTCATGCGTGCTAACCAATCTTGGAGGACAATGTAGTTAATCCATGACCAGCAGGGTAACCTTGTTGACTTTGCAGTCGGGCTATTCAGAGACATGTGTTATTTGCAGTTGAGACTTGTGGCCGAGAGCTTAAATCAGCACAGACACCCCAGTGCTATTTATAGGAGATGGTTAATAGTGTAGGGGAGCTTAGAAATTTGCGTTGATGGATATATATAGCTTAATCATTGTAACTCAACATCGGACTGGTTTTACTTAGGAGCGATTTATGCTAATTGTGATATGACGTCTTTAAAATGAGCAAACATGAGTGCACTTCCATAGTATCCTCTCCAAAGTTGGCTTATTCTCTTCCATGCCTCGCTTCCTTGTGCGGAACCGCGGTAGGTCGTTACACAATACGAGCTCGGGATTATTCCCAGCTCTGCTATTTCAGTATACAGGCTAGTCCTCTAAAGAAATGAGGCATGATATTGATGCTACGCTTCGAGACACTTTTCTGGGCGCCCTGTCGATCATCTGTAATACTCCATTCTTCAAGCCATTTTTTCATGTGCCGTTCTCCCTTCAAGCCACTATCGAATACGTTGAATCCCATCCTGCCTTTCGATTCAATATCCATCTCCTGTGCCGTGTCCCTCAAAAGGGCGAGGCCAATGAGACAGCGAGCATGTCTACCAATGCAATGCTATTCATCACTACAAACAATGTTTTCATCCCGATCACGATAACGTGTTACGGGTAGGGGTATTGTTAGGCTCGGGAAGCAACATTTATTGAGAGGGATATCAGGGAATGCATTCCTATTGTTCGAAGACTCGTAATACAACAACGGCAATGGGATATAAGACGATGCATCCATACGCAGACTTCTGCCCATCACTTCCCTACAGCCTCTCACCAACTCTCTACAACCGCCATCTCAGCCAAACATGTTTCCCGGAGCTTTGCTTCTGCTTCTTTTCAGCAACGCTATAGCGTATGCCCAGCGCTCAAATCAATTTTCACGCTGCGCCATCAACGAACCTACTCCTGAACAAAGGGCCAGCGTCAAGGCGCTAGAGGACATTGAAAAGGTGACAAGGATCGAAACATCTAGACATATCTGTGTCGATACCTACATTCACGTTGTAACCTCAAACGCATCGGAAGCAATTTCTCAACGACAGGTAGCTGCCCAGTTCAAGGTTTTGAACACAGCATTCGCACCTCACAATATCTCATTCGATCTTAAAAACGTAACCTGCACTACCAACTCAAAATGGGCTGGCGGCGGCGACGAAGTCGGGATGAAGAGAGAGCTGCGTCAGGGCGACTACAGCACTCTCAATCTTTACTTCGTCGATACTGCGAGGCTTGGTAGCACATCCGCTCTTGGTTACTGTACCTTTCCGTCAAACACCACCACTGGATCCGATGTTTTCATCCGTGACGGCTGTGTAATCGAGGCGCAGAGTGTTCCCGGCGGCGATGCTGCACCGTATAACTTGGGCGGCACTGCGATCCATGAAGTCGGGCATTGGTTCAGTCTTTTTCACACGTTTGAGAATGGGTGTGACGCCCCAGGGGATTCAGTCGCTGATACGCCGGCGCAGGGAGAGCCGACAAGTGGTTGTCCTACACGAAAGGACACTTGTCCCGATATCCCTGGTTACGATCCAGTTCATAATTACATGGATTACTCGTATGAGTAAGTAAATTTTAAGACATCCAACTGGTTCACCACTGACTATATGCCGCAGTATCTGCTATGAAGAGTTTACCCCCGGCCAAAGACGCCGGATGCACAACTCCTGGACTACTTATCGTCAGCGACATGCGACAGGTTATTCTGGTTGACGAGGTTTTGAAAGGTGGTGGACTTCCATTAGATATTATATATGTTTAGATACTTGAAAAATGACCCATGTTTGACTCATTTTCCTCTCATTCTTAAACTTTGGATCGTGACAGTCGGTTTTGCTTAAACACTTCGTCGAGACTCGTGTATTGAGAATTTCTCTCCTTAATTTTACCTCTGCGTGTCGGCTGCAAACGCACTCAGTTTAGACTTCTGGCATTGTAATTATTCACGGGCAGCTTAGTGTCTATCTTGACTACTCTGGGTGTGTGACGGTGTGTCGCCATCAATTCATGAACTATCTCTTACACATAGCGGATTAGAGTGGTTTGTGGCCGACGTTGGAGGTTGCCAGTATTGCGGCGGAAGGATAAGACAGTAAGGTCAGATATAGGAGCGAGGTCACCATCATAACAACATTTAGAAAGTTATCCTCTAATTTCAGCTGTTGAGTAAGGACTGCAACTTGGTTAGCAATACTTACCAATGATGAGGTGTTCTGAATCTGATGGCGCAAGAGACTTCGAATCTTCAGCATGTCACAGAACATAGATGGCATGCCTTCAGCGTAGTATTGAATCATATGTAAGGGCCAGATGCGATCAGCGTAGGTTCAGTCATATGCTAGGTTCTCTGTGCCTGAATAAGATATCAGCCACAAGTCTCACCTGCAAATGACACTTCTCAGATGTGCAGCTTGTGTGAGTCACGGTGGAAGTCGGGGAATATATATGAGAAGACGAATCTTGTATTAAAAGTCGCACACTAATGAATCGAAGCAACACCTGGAGATAGAATCGTACAGGACCTCTAGTTCCAACAAGTATCATACGGTCAGATCGAATTGTCAAGGCTTCTCAGGCATGTCCTCGAAGGCTGCGAATCCAAGCCTTCTCCTGCCCCCAGAAGCCCCATTGAATACCCGAAGGGATGGCGGAAAGCTCAACCTTAGACAAGGTTGCTGATAGCAACGCAAGGAAGAGCGGCATTGACGAGTCCAGCAGCGGCCTGTTGATTGTTAGCATGTATCATCTACTGGATGAAGGGGTGCTTACGGTTCCGGGGCTGTCCTGGCAGCAAGCAGCATTGGCCTGGCACTCCTTGTTGAGGAGGTTGTTGGCAATGGCGATGACATTGACGTCCACCTTGGAGCACTGGCTGAAGAGGGAGAGACCATTGGCAATGCCGGCGCCGTCGCCAACAGAGTTGCCAGCAGGCTTGTTGGAAGTCTTGTTACAGCAGTAAACGCTCTGGCCGTTGGCACAAGAGTTGGCAGCCTGCTGAACGGTGAGGCTGGAGATAGAGGGACCGGTGCCGGCGGCAGCGACGGAGGCGGCCAGGAAAGCGATGACAGTGTAGGCATACATTTTGAAGGATGTAGTGTTGGGAGTGTTGGTTGAAGTGTTGGTTGAAGTGTTGGAGTGGTAGTGAATGATTGTGATTGTGATGATGAGATGAATAGATATTTGCGAGAACAACGAGACTCTTATATACCTGAAATCATGACAAGTCTCAGGAGCCTGGGATGGATCGAGACATTAATTTAAAATCCCATCATGATTCCACTGTCTACATCGCCCTTTACTCACCGCTTCACATATCCATCCCTGTATATGACTGTTGCATGCTGGAATGTCTTTCCTCGGTCTTTGTTGTGTCAAACAGTTGCATAACTAGTAGCTTCACCAGCATCTGGGTCTGTCTTGAGTGATGGTTCTCTGTTGTTGACAAGGCTACCGACATTTAGTCTCTTGAGGAATACTACTGCTTAACCCACCATCTATGAGTGCACCTGTCAATCCATTCGCTGCACCTCTATTGCAAACGCAACAGATTCTACAGTGCTTCGTTAGTCATGCCTCTATGCTTACTACCAGCCATCTTAGCCGGCAATACTCATGTTGAGACTTTGGGCTTTGGAGACTAGTGCATCGGTGAAACATTCGGTCAATACTCTCTGGGCATTCCGTCAGATATTCCGGAGCAACAGGGATGCAGAGACTACCTGTGGCTGAAACAGCGTGTATCTCACAGTCGGCATATAGTTTATTCTCCTTACAAGTACCGCTGAATAAGCTATACCCCAATCTTCGCTAAAAATATGAGTAAGCCGTCAAGAAGGGCATCAAAGCTCTGCCGTGTCTCAGGGAGCCGTGTCTCACTGAGCCGTGTCTCTTGCTGAGTTGTCAATGCAGACATCGCTTGCTAAGCGATTTAGGGCTTAGTGCTACTAGACCATCGGATGTCGATCTTGTATGCGTCAGTGTGGCTTGCGGTCTGCATGTGGCTTGATTCGGAATGACAATAACCTTGTCCATCTACAATTCATTTGATCCGCCATTTCTCCATGTCGTTGAGATGAATCTTGGCAGCCGATAGTCAAGTGATCACTTGATTTAGGGCAACGCAGTCAAGAAATTCACAGATTTTATTAATCATAGGTCACGTTTAATATTCCCCGATGAGCTGAACAACATTTCGTGCTTAAAATCAATATACAATTCTGTGGTAATAGCTCTATGTAGGTCATAGATACACAAGGGAACCGGAGCACCATCGAAACCAACGCGTTCATACCATAAGCCGTTAACCATTAGCCATAACGATACCCTTGGGACAGGCTGAGACCATGTCATAAACATCATTACAAACCCAAAATCAGTCATATCGTACATAACAAAGAAACCTTACTTTCTGTAGCCTGAATTGCTCATTCTGAATTCTGTTTGGCAAACAATCGCCGCAACCGCTTTCCCTGTCTTCGCCGTCGCGTCTCATATTGTAGAGTTCGTTTGGCAGCTGTAGGCGTGGTTAATGTCGTCCTTGATCTTTAAGAAGTAAAAGTTACATACCCCAATCCTTGGCCACCATCTTCGTCATGGGATCAACCCAGGGGTAGTTCACAGCCCGTTCGGGATATCGTGAGGCAATACCTAGTGACTCTCCGGGATGTAAATACATGTGTCGTTCGCGAGCTTTGATGCTGATTTGACGAGGTTTGTCATCATCTTCGTGGTCAAAGCATAGCCATCCGTCTTCATCCCAGACTGGTATCTGATTGTTTATTCGATAGTGCCAAGCTTGGAGGCCTTGAATTGTGCGTCGAGGAGTATTGCCAAACTGGTTAGCAAACTCTCTCACGACACCTGACCAGCTCAGCTTCTTGTCGTGTCTGGCGTAAATAATGAAGTCTCCCTGTTCTATTGTATACTTCTGATTGAACCGGTAGTTGGGGTCCGCATCAGTCGATACGTCATGCCAGGAACTGGCAGCGGATGGACCAAGACGAGGCGTGAAATACTTGTCTGCGCCGCCATATGGAAGACTTTCATAGGCGGTGCGTTGAGCATGACTGAGACTGAAAGGGAGAATACCGAGGCCGGTCACTGCCCTCTGTTGTGAATAACTGTACTCCGTGAACGAGTTGGCTCTTGGACAACTCCACGAGGACCATGGTAGTCGCGGGGTAGGAGGAGGAGGCTTTCGATCCCCATGGGCAATTAACTCAGAGGGACTTGGAAGTATAAGGCCTCGAGAATGATCACTTATGCGCTCGCTCGGTCGTGCGGTAGCTTCAACCCCGCGATCAAAGGCCTCAAAGCTCGGTAGCCGCATTGAGGGACCGTTGGGAGGTGGAGTGACGAGGCAAGGTACACTTTCAAGACTGAGTGCATCTTGGGAGTCGATATCAACGTCTGTTGGAATCGTTAGTTGACGAGAGCTTTGCACGGTGAACTGCTTTACAGGATGCACCTTCAATCTCGACATCTGGGCTTCCTATGTCTGAGGTCGGTGGAGTATGTTGTTGAACACAAGGGCGAGAAGGGCCGGTTACAGCATGCCTGTATACCCTCAGGTCATGCTCCGGGAAATTGGATCTCATAGTCATCATGGTCGTCAAGTAATCGATCAACCAGATCGCGATCGTACCCAAGGGCGAAGATCGCAATGATATGAGACGAGGGAAATGAGCTTTGAAATAGTCAGAGAATAAAAGATGATCGAAAACAATATTGACAGGGCTAAATCAACAAAGGGATTGTTCGGGTTTTATTGAGTTTGAAATGAGACGCAAACGTTTCTATGTATACTTGTATGGAATTGTTTTACGTCCCGAATTTAGCGCGGGGAGTAGGGTGTCGCCCCCTTGATTTGTTAAGCATCGGGTAATATATCGAAAGGCTCGTTTAGGGTCGTTCAATCATGGCGATGGGGTTTCGGATTCATTGTGTTCGTCGATGCAGCCTGTTCAGACGAAATACAAAGGTCATGCGCAGTTCAGTGCAGCTGGAGCAGTTTCAGGGACGGCCAAAGACAAGCTTAAGGGAGCCCAACCCGGCGGGATGGAAACGCAAGGGGTGCGGGATGGGATCTACGGAGGGGCACTGTTGTGATATTCAGGGTATGCCAGATGATTGGTACCTGTAAATGTGTGTTCGATTTAGGCTGTAAGCACTATGTAACAGTGCTGTTGCTTTTTTTCCCAGTGGCTAACAAATAGAAAGTGTGTACTGTAGGTACATTTACTGTCGCCAGTAAGCAGGGCCAGATGACATACTTCTCTCTGCCTTGGTCGTGTTTTCTCACCACTCTCTCCCGTTGTGGTCACAATACCCAGCCAACCAAGAATTCCTCACGGTGCACGCCCAGCCTAGCCAGCCACGCTAGAAAGGTCTCACTCCACGTCAACGCACGATCCAGTTCCGCGGTCAGGGTTTAAATGGGGGGCCCTATGAAACATTGGTAGATCGCTCTTTAGTCTGCAGGGATGCAAACACCGCGGAATCTCTCCCCAAGACATAAGGGCGTGCCGAAGGAGTGAGTCAAGATCGACGCTGTTGATTGCCGTGAACTGAATCACTCGTGACGCGAACCAGGTCCGCGAACATACCCCAGATTCCGTCAGGAGGCCATACTGTAGACAGGGGTTCTCAGTGGTGGGGTGGAGAAATGCAGCAGAAACCTACAATAGTAGGGATCTGCAGGGACTTTCTCGTTTTGCGCCGACGTACATCGGAGCATCAGTTCCATATCGTAGACAAGAAATGAAACACGGGACAGCAGGTTTGCCTCTGCAAAATGCGTTGTTGGTACGGCTGGGAAGTAGTACACCTGATCATGTCTGTGATTATTAGGAGAGGAAAGCGATCGAAGAGACGGAATTAAAATCAAATATCTGCCTTGAGATAAGGATTGATACCAGCTGGCCAGATTTCCAGACGGAAAAGGGATCTGGATGGAATCTTTAGCCACTAATGGTTCTTTCTTCTACGGTAACTGAGGCTCAACTAATGATGGCTATCAGAGCAACCATCTCGCGTATCGTAGATGCAGCACTTTGCCGTCAATGCGTCCTGGCCTGCATGATCCTGCCGCAACGGCATATGCATCCAACCTGAGCCGAAAGAATGGTTGGCAAATGATCAGGCCAGGCCAAGACCCTGAATTAGCCTGATCGACATGCCAAAGGGACAACCCAGCTGAAAAAGAACTGCTGTATTGACAATGGCTACGTGTTGATAGATTCCAGGATCTCGATCGCGGCCAGAAGGGAATTCCCGCCATAACATGGATTGAGGCCGTTAGCAATACTCTTCGGGCCTTTTAAGTGGCAGCCTTCTTGTGTCTCAGGCTGAGCCGTTGCTTGTGATGTAAATTCTCTGTCATGATGCGTTGAATTCTCACTGCATGATAAGGCAATGTTGGAAGCAAGATCCCCTATATTCTTCATTCTTAAGAGGCCACATCCTCTGTGATATCTGAGTTCTTTGCTATAGTATCCAAACCGCTTGACTGCCTATATCAAAGATTTTCAATATTTGAGTCTTTCACACCGAATCAGTTCGCTAGCTTGACTCTGCGCTCAGCATGGACAATACTATCAACATGGAGGGCCAGTATTTTGTACCAATCGACACAGCCTTTGCCTTTGCCTCGTCACCTGATGCTCCTGTCACCCCCACCTCGTCACCTAGATCAGACTGGATGGAATCAGTGCCCATGGATTACAACGACCTCTACAACAACGCATACTACTGGACAAATACGACATGTCCGGTCTCTTCATTCATGTCAGACAGCACCTGTTCTGAGACCGGAGGCTTGCCATACAACCATCTCATACATCAACAGTACGCCGACATGGACTATCACCACTTGTCGTATACGGGCAAGGTCGATGTCAGTCCTGTCGGTCCGATCAGTCCATTCCCGTTGCCCGGTACACCTGGAACAAGCGACAATTACTTCAATGTCGGTGCGGTACCATGCCCGCAGGCTCTGTCCCGTTCTGGTAGCATTGCATCAATGCCCTCATTGTCATGTTCCAGCGACAGCCCGCTCTCAGTGGCTTCCGAGAGACGGGTCTCAGATGTCTCAAACTGCACTGACCAGGACCCCTACCCAGCCAGTGATTGCCCACTGCGGGAATCCAGATCGATCTGTAAGACGGAATCTCCGCCACAGAGGCACAGCCTCGCAGACGAGACAGCAGTGTCTCTTCAGCGGAATGTTCCGAAGCCAACGAAGCAAGCAAACGAGAATTGCGTTTTCCGAGTCATCAAAAAGGCAACGGGCGCATGTGACTTCCCAGGATGCAACAAAGCCTTTCGACGCGTTGAGCACCTCAAGCGCCATAAGCAAACGTACGTACAATTCCAAACTCGATCCCCACGAGACGCATATCTGACAAATCACAGGCATCATAGTGAAGGAGAGAACAACTTCGTCTGCGAGTTTTGCGGAAAGGATCAATTCAATCGCTATGACAATCTTCAGACTCACCGAAGGCTGCATGCGCGCCATAACAAGCGGTATCGCAGCATCAAGTTTGTCCCTGCAGCGGTCGCTATCATTGAAGAAGAGGACCGTACCAGGAAACGACGAGCAACATACAGGGCCAAGGGAATTACAGGGATGACAGTCCAAGATTGGCGGGTTCAGGGTTGAGCATACGGAACGGATATCGACGCGGCTATCTTCCAAGATTCAGGACATTTACTGCTTCACGTTTGGAAATCAATCTCACAGGTTTGAGAGAGGAGTCGCAAATTACAGGAAAGAGCAGTGCTGAACTATATATTGTATATTATAATCCCAGATGACGAGTTAGTCGAGAGCTTCTTTTATTCTTGTATTAAGCATTATCATCACTGTTATTTGTTCAATTTCAAGTTCAAATTGTATGACACAGCACCGAAAACCATCTGCCTGTATTTGCGGTGTCTCGCTGTTTTCAGCAACCATACAAATCATCCGGAGGAAACCTCCGAGCCCTTTTTGGGATCAGTCGAAATGGGACTCATGCATATGTAAGGGATGTTTGATTGGCTCCAAGAATACTTGCTAGGCGAGGGTAGTGCCTATCAAGGTAGCGACCCTAATGTTAGTAGCTACAGCACGCTAGCCGCGGAACAATGCCGCGAGACGCTGCCCCTGTTCTGTCTGCGCAGATCACCTTAGCTTGATCGATGCTTCATTAGCCCGACCAAACAAAGCCTGATGCATAGCCTATCAACACTTCAACCCGCCTGGTCAATTCTCCACGTAGTAGATCGAGCTGACAGCTGAAGCTCACATCACACGCCTCACATTGAGTTCGCTATGAGATGACGCGAGGTTGACGCCAGCCTCTAATAAGCAAAGAAAGAGGACACTGTTCAATTCCAAGCACCCACCACTTACCGGTTCCTGTACCCTGAGATCGAGGCCACTCAGCTTGCATTACTGTGGGTGTGACTATGCCGCATCTTGGCTGGCTGAGCTAGGGGAGAAAAGAAAAACTCAGGACCTTGGCGCTAAGCGATGAAAATACTTAGGTCAATTTAGCCTACGTTTAGGTTTCTCTTTGCCACGTTTATTTTGACACCCTACATCAAGACTCGGTGTTTTCTTGCCCCCTGAGGCTGAGACAGTCAATGAAGGAGCAGGGATGTCGAGTCAGTGACCCCTGATCTACGTGAAGAGTTAGCACTCGG